>PVKN010002195.1:0-19733 GCA_004027915.1 Capromys pilorides | reverse complement strand
AAAATTCCAGCGGACGTTTACCGAGGCCATTTTTGGAAAGGAGGCCTCTCCTTGCTGGGAACATGTGTCCCTTGTGTCCTTTACAACCCCTGCATGGCTAAGTGGGGTTTGATCCCAGACAATTTAATTCCAGGGCCCACATTCTTCTTACCAGTGCAGAGCCACTCTGTGTGCTGGGGATGACATTACCAATACTGAAAAAGCTAGAACATGATGCCATAAACACCTCCATGATGATGAAGGATCCCGGCTTGGCATTTTTCTCTGGTGGTGGAGAAGGCATCACATAGCATGGTCGTAGACCACCAGTGGCAGCGTGCCGTAGCACATGGTGCCAGCATGTAGCACACAGGGAGTAGAGACTGAGTGAGCTAGGACTTGCAGCCCCCTGGGAAATGCATGTGGTCCTTCTGGTAAAATAAGAATAACAACTAATAGAAACCATCTTATAAAGATATCCCAAGGATTAAATACAACAGTCCACATCAAGTATTTAGTAGGGCTTTGGTCAAATAACCATTCATTCCTTTATCAAAATACTTATTAAGTGCAAGTGATGTGTCAGGAATTGCATAGTGGATAAGAGAGACATAATAAGCTGTCAGAATTCACGGCCATGTGTGGAGAGATGGGAAACAAGCAGCGCACACTGCACATGTGTGTCAGATAGGATGAAGTCCTGCGGAGGACCCTGCTGCGGAGGCTGCAGGCTAGCGAGAGTCTCCCCGAGACCAAGTGACCTTTGAGCAAGATCTAAACAAAGAGAAGGAGCTGGGGTGGAGTGATGCGGGAGGAGGGGACAGTGTTCCTGTACCAGAGAGAGGAGACTGAGATGTGCAGCAGAATTCATGACAGGCAGCTGCTGGAGCGGCCTGACCCGCAGGGCTTTTGGTCAGGTGTCAGGTGAGGCCACGGGTCAGATGTTGTTATGTGTGAGAGAGTCGAGTGGCTTATGTGAGGGCGTGGCATAGTTCCAGTTGCCTGGTAACAAGCAGGCGCTTCTTGCTGGGCCTTTAGACTAGAGAGGTGGACAAAGTGACCACGACTGGAGGCCCTCAGAGTCCAGGGGAGGCCCTAGGCTGGGCACAAGCAGTGAGCCCCCAGGGGGTTTGCAGATGCTCTCGAGGGCTGGGCAGCCTAAGCCCATGACAGGGATTGCTGGCCGTCACGGTGCTTGCAGCTTCAGTGAATTTGAAGCGAGGGTTCTATCACGCCTTTATTATCAGCGCAGGATCTGCATAATACACAACTTTCATGTTGCGACGTGCCCAGAGAATTCCTTGCCACTTGACTACTCTGAATCAGACAGGGGTGCTTGGGTGGAAAGCCTCACTCTGCACTGCTACCTAAACTGCGTTCAGGACACCTGCTTTCTTATTTAATTTTCTTTCTTTCTTTCTTTCTTTCTTTCTTTCTTTCTTTCTTTCTTTCTTTCTTTCTTTCTTTCTTTCTTTTACTTCGCTTAGGAGATTCGGGTTGATTTCTGCGTTTTCTAGTCAAGAATACTTTTCACAAGAGCCGGTGTGAGTGCAGGGCCGCGTGCGGTTCCCGGATGGAGTTGGTGTAGAGCCGAGTGGCGGTGGGGCTGCGCATGTGTGGGTGCTGCCCACGGACCGGTAGGGAAGCAGGAGGCGGGGATGGGGAGCCGGCTCAGGAGAGGAAAGCGGGTGTCGGCTCCCTGGCCCACTTGGCCAGAGCCGCCCTGCCCAGGCCCCTTGACTCCTAGGGCCAGAGGGAGACTCTGTGGCCCTGCTTCCCTCAGGCGCAGAGACTTGTATTTTAATTAGGACCACATTCTCTAGTTTTCCTTCTTGAGTTTTGGACCACGATGGCAGAAGACTCTGTTCTGTGTGGAAACCTTGTCTCATGTAGGGTGAAGAATGCCAAGACCTAAGAATGCGGTGACTCATTTAATGTTTTAGAGCAGCATGGGTGTTCACTGTTATGAGGGCGGGTTCTTTGTTCTTAGGTTAGGTCAGTGTTGCAGTGTCAGCGTTGTCATTTTTCTTGGGCCTAACAATAAATGACCCAAGCATGAAAGAGAGAGATCAAAGAAAATAGGTGTGCGTGTGTGTGTGCGTGTGTATGGTGTGCGTGTGTATGTGTGTGTGTGTGAACAAATCTGTAGGTATCTCATTAACTTCGAAGATCATCATTATAAATTTGGTGTTCACGATGATGAACCAGGGACACTGACGTTCTAAACCATTTTAAATTACATCGCAGGCTGTTCTAGTTCTGATGACATTCCACTGAGCTATATATTTTAAGCAACTTGTCATCAAAGTTGGATAAAATTAAATGAAAATTGTGGAGCATTTGGATTAATATTCACTTTATCTTGAAATTAATATGCCTGCTACCTAACGTTCCTGTATATAGTATCAGAAAACTGAGATCTCAATCATCTGCATAGTTTCTAATCTATCTTAAATTTTGACTGTCTTCAGCATAGGTGTTACTTCTTCAGCTGCCTGTTTATCAAGCCTTAGATGTAGTTGAATGATGAGCTGTGAGAGAACCGGCCGACAGGGGCAGATTCCTGAGTGGCCGCTGCCCTGGACATGGACGTGAGGCATAGACTGTGTGGCGGAGCTTGGCGTCGCCTGTGGGTGGCACCAGCAGGAACACAGCCAGTCACTCACACCCGCTTGCTGCGTGCCGGGCGCTGTCCTGGTGGGTGGTGCGTCTTGCACAAACACTAGGTGACAGACTTTCTTACGGTTCCCACTTTACAGATGGTGTAAGGGTGAAGGGCTAAATGCACAGGCCAGGAAGCGAGACTGAGCGAAGCTTCCTGTCTGTCCCACAGGTCATCCTTATGTTACTTGCAAAGGACAAAGTCCAGCCTACTTCCTGTTAGAATCCTTTAGCTGTCAGCTGTGAAAGCGTGATAGAAAGGCACCTGGAGCCAACGTTGCCGCCGGTCTGTGGATCGAGCGCGTCTCCCCGGTTAGTCCCACAGAAGCAGAGGTGCTGTAATTCCACTCAGCAGCAAAGTCAGCAGTTTATGTGTGTTTTTAATACCTTCTTAGCAATTAATTATTCCTTTTAATAAATGCAATGAAAAAGAGTCATTATTGGATTTGTACTTTAATTGAATTAATAATTTATTCTGGCTATTAATGTTTTTTTAATATTCTGTGTATTATTTCATGTTCTATTAGACAGGCCTAGCAGAGAGATAAAATGCAAGGCTAGGTGGGGCGTGTGTAGGGAGAGCTCTGGGCCTGATACCTGCACCGCTGACGTGTCTGCTGATGAGCAGTTGTGTGTGGGAGGAGGCAACAGAAGCCACACGGTGCCACCCAATATTTGCAACAGTCATTGAAGTCCTTGGCTAATTTCGGGGGCAGAGGTGTAGAAACTGAGGCAGTCACTGACAAGCGAAACCACTTTTTTTTTTTTTTAAATCTGAATGTGATTTCTGGGATCACCAAGTCTGATCCCGTTTCTCCAGGTACGGAATGATATAGTCATAGATTTGCTGTACACTTAATGCGTGGTAATTTGGTCTTGGATTTAACTGTAGAAGTAAGTCATTATTTCTTACTTCTGGAAGGAATTCATTCAGTACGCTACGTGGAGAGATGGCCGCTGTGTGAGAGTTCTAACGGCGCGTGGGCTGAGTTGTGTCACAGGGTTGCTCAACGGGACTCTCCTAAGGGCAGATAGAAGGTGAGGTTCTTCCAGTTTGCACATAGCCGGTCCTCTAAACCCGAGTGGTTCTTGTGTATGATTCCTGAACTGGACTTCACAGTAATGTTTACCATGGTGATATCAGCATGGTTCACGCCAGTTTAGTCAGCACCACTGTCTGTTCAGACCCTCGCTTGTCTTACCTGCGTTGGGTGCCGGCATTACTCAGTGATCAGATTACCTTGATGAGCAAGACGAGCTCCTTTCTCCCATGGAAACTCACATTTCAGGGGCCAAAGTCGATGACAGAGATGTAGCTAAATATGGGCTGTGAGGGAAAAAGAGCAGACAATGTCCGGAAAATACCCAGCATGGGATGATCAGGTGTGGGCAGCACAGGGGAGGATGGCAATACAGAGCTCAGAGAGAGGGACAACCGCCAGGCCCGTGCACAGCCCAGGAGGAAGGGTGGAATTCTAATGAGAGAGGAAAAAAGTGCAGGCCTGGCGTGGCTGCAGCTGCTTTGGTGTGTTTGGGAAAGAGAGAGGAGGGCACCTGGACCAGGCACAGTGCCGAGGCTGAGTGCCACAGGCGCGGGTCAGTAAGGCTGGCCTCCCTGGTCAGGGCGAAGGTGTTGCACTTTCTCTGCATGTCATGGAAAGGATTAGAGGTTTCCAGCAAAAGAACGGCATGCATGTTCATGTGTCTATCTATGGGACACCCTCACAGCCCTAAGTTCAAAGTGGTGGGAATTCCAGCAGGAGAGACTATTTTAGAAGTGCCTGTGACCATGGGCATGGGAGGGCTTGGACAGCCCAGAGACGGAAAGGCCCAGGAAGGCTTCCAGCCCAAACAGGGCACCCAGAGGCAGCCTCATTAGCTGCTCCTTGCTTATCTGTCTACACTAAGCTATCGGCAAAGCCATGCACTAGTTGGACATACAATGAAATACTGGAGAAAACTCAAAGAAAACACTTTATGGCACTATCCTCTTTTAAAATAAAACAAATAGTGCAATATGTATTTTCAAGGAAATCTGTAGGGCATGGTGTTGGAATTTATGATGAGAAAATGAAAAAAAAAAAAAAAAGAGGACCTGCATGACTTGATGTATGCACATGCAGGACTTCGATAGGTTTGACAATTTTTGGTGAGAGTGGAGGAGCAGGTGTGGCAAGCAGGAGCTCTACCTTGGACGCAGTAAGGTGAGCACATTCGCTTCACCCTGAATGAAGGTCGATTTATGATTATGTCTGATTTATGATTGTGAAATGCAAGAAAGAAATACAACCTTAGGACTGAAATATGAGAAAGAGCAACTTGTAATTTTTTTTTTTTTTTGCTAACATTTTGAAGTTGAGTAAAATCACTAAGACAAGGAAAGGAGCTGTCTTGAGAGTCCAGTTGGGGACCAGAGCCTGCAGCTTTGCTTGAGTAACACTCGGAGCGAGCTGGAGTCAAGAGAGTGCAGGAGCTTGCAGGCAGCTCAGCTCAAGGAAAACCAGGACAGTGTGTCCAAAAGCACGGGAGAAAAAAGTGTCTTAAGGCGGAGGGGCTGAGTCGGTGGGAGGATGTCGTGCCTGGGAGTGTTAGAACGTGAAGGGCGGGAGAGTCTGCAGATTTGAGCAGGTCGAGGCTTGGTGATCATGGCAGCAAGGACTTTAGGGAGCAGCAGAGAAGGAAAGCAGAAGAAGATAAGCAGAGAAGGAAGGGTCAGGGAGGTCAAGGCTCCCTGCATGTGCGTGCATCGTCCTGCTGTCTGGAGCATGGCTACAAATGAGAAGGTTGTGGTAAAGATGGAGGAGCTACGAGGTATGATCGCAGCTTAGCATTAGAATGTTGGGTATAACACTGGCACCTGCCTGTGAAGCCCATCTCAGTGCCTCTTCATGCTGGACACACTCTCCTGCTCGCCCCCAAGTCCTGATCCCAGCACCCTTCTTCCAAGTCCTCTTCCCTAAGTGTCTTCTTGCACTGTACTGAATCAATTCAAACTGGCTATGACCATTTCTATTGGATTAAAACATCCCCTTCACTCATTTGATTCATGGATACGGCACACTGGCAATTCTGGTTCTTCCCCAAAGTCAAAACAGCCGTGAGGGTGCTGGGAGACAGCTCAGTGGTTGAAGCACCCACACGGCAAGCACAAGATCCTCGGTTTGATCCCTGGTACCATATACCTTGCCAGTCTCAGAATCCAGGCTTGCCAGGCTGGTCACTGAAACTGGGTGTGGTGGTGCACACCCCTAATCCCAGAACTGGGGAGGCTGAGACAGAAGCATCACTGTAAATCCAAGCTATGCAGTGGCACCCCTTACCAAATAAATAAATAAATAAATAAATAAATAAATAAATAAATAAATAAATGTAAACAAAAAGTAAACATGTAAAAGCTGCCATGAGGAGCTGGGGAGATAGCTAGGTGGTCTGAGCACCTGCCTGGCAAGTACAAGTCCTGAGTTTGACCTCCAGTACCACATGCCCTACGAGTCCCAGAAACTCAGGTGTGCCATACAGGCTTTGAAACCAGGCGTGGTAGTGCCTGCCTGTACTCCCAGCACTCGGGAGGCTAAGATGGGAGGATCCACATAAGTCTGAACTGTGTAGTGAGATGCTTGCATCATCAAAAACAACAAATCGCCATGAAAGGTAAATGCTTTGTATTGCATCCAAGCACCCATCAAGACAGCCATGAAAACAAACAAACAAAATACATAATTTGCTGGGGAGATAGCTCCGTGGCTTAAGTGTCTGCCTGGCGAGTGCAAGGTCCTGAGTTCGATTCTCAGTACCAAAAACCAAAACAAACGAACCAAAAACAAAATACAAACAGACAGCCATGGAAACTCAATGAAAGACAGTCAGGAAAGAGGACTTCTGGCACTGCTTTGGAAAGTGACAAGAACTATGGGATGACATAATTGTGTTCAGAGCAGGGCGGACGATATGGGGAATTAACATCAGTATGCCTGTTACTGTGGATTCTTAAAAAATCACGTATTCACTATTTTTTCCATCACACCAAGTACAATGTGAAAAGCGGACTGGACAGGCACCACGCAAGCCAAAGGCCGCCTTAGATAAAAGCAAAGGTGACATTGTAATGTGAAGATGCTTGTGTTGTTTAGGTCCTACTTTTTTCTTCTTAAATCCTAATCCTTGAAAACTACTCAGCTGGAAGGTTCTAACCATGCATTTTTATGAATTTGACAACAGGACTGTTGAGATTATAAAAACATGCAGCAGAAAGAAGTGGGTTTCCAATATTCCTCTTTTCTTGTCTTCAATATGATGTCACACGAACATCAGGGAAAAAACTAAAGTCAGGAATTCAGGTGGTCCCCGAAGTGGACTGGGAGGGCTGTGATGCAGTGTGGTGGGCGTGGTGTTTCTATGAAGTGTGACTTGAGGAGACCCTAACCCTCTGTCCTAGGACTTGTGTTTGTACGCATTCCCGCTGAGGTGGCTTTGTTCTAGAGATCTCAGCTGAGCTGGAAGGAAAATAATACAGCAGAAACCTGTTTGAAGCTCTGTGGAGGAGGTCTGCAGTCAGAAAACTTGCCTCCCCGTGCTTAGCCCTGGGGCAGATCGTCCTAACACAGGATGAGTGGGTGGGTGTGCGGAAGCCTTGTTTGGACGAGTTTGCAATATAAGAATCGTACTGAATGTTGCTCCTGATTGTCTGCTTTGTATAAAAAACCTTGACCTAATAATGCAAAGTGCCACATGCTACTCACATGCAGTTTTGCTGCTAAATAATATTATGGGATTGCAATGAAATGCTGTAGCTGAATCCCAGTTTTCTGATTATTGAGGGAAGAGAGTGGTGGGTACTCAGTGAAAACCAACCAAGTAAAGACATTAATACGTATAAGTGGACAGATAAATATTTTAAAGTTTACTGAAGGTGATTTGTATTTTCTTGGTGGTCCCCAGTGTTTTACAAATAATGCAGAGTATACACACATGCAAATTTACACGCCCAGTGTGCGTAGGATGGCCTGGCATCTTATTAGCAAGGGACATCTTATAAACATAGTTCCCTGAGCCTGAGCCTCCGATGTTTCGGACCCCGGTCATTGGGCCAGAGCTTCCAGGAGTGTTTCTGTAGCTTGTACCTTTCAGGATCACCAGGTGCTGCTCAGGGTGGGGCTGTCCTCTTCCCGGCATGGCCTCAGCAGAGCACACACCAGCCGTGTGTGGCTGGCACAGATGGAGGCAGGGACACTCACGTACCTAGTGGATGTGAAGTGCAGAAGAGGGAGCGCGTGTGGAGTCTGGCATGTTGACACACTTATGAAACACGGTGATGGTTTAAGTCAATTGACCGGCCTTGCTCGGATGGCGCACTCTATGAACTGACACCATCTGTTCTCTGGAAATGTCATTTTTAAATATGAGTTCAAGGGAATACAATGCTTCAGAGCGAGTCTGTCCTGTCGAGTACATTAAGGGATCCCTCAGCTCTTCGGCTCAGGAGGCAGTGTGAGCCGAGCCCGTGGCCGGGCCGAGCCAGGACACGGGCTGTGAAGCCAGGGCGTGGTGCGCAGGCCCCGTGCCTCAGCTGGGTATGCATCGCTCAGGGTGAGCGGGCAGTGAGTCCTCAGTGTGCTGACTGGCTCCCTGTCACGAGCTGTCCCTTTTCTGCTTTGTACATGTGAGGCTTTACCTCCTAAAAGCAGCCGAGTAGCAACCTGTTATCCTCGAGCCCGAAGCTGTCCTATCAGTGTCAACGTGGCACCTGGGCCACTCTTCCCTTCCCTACCATTCCTGCCCCCCCACCACCACCCATGTGGGGACTCTCAGCACGCGCAGGAAAAGCAGCTAGTGGTGTAGAAATTCACACCCTGCCTCTCGCACCCCACACTTCCCGTGACCACGTGGCCACAGATGGCTACCCTGTTACTTGGCTCCGTCCGTCCATCCCGGCAGTGTTTCCCCGGGACAGCATTCCCTCCTAAGCGCCCCGTTTCTCCTCTCCTGGACACCATCAGCACCCAGAGGGCAGGGGCTGTGTCACTGACCTCTGTTGCCTCAGATATTCCTGTGGCTGGAACATGGCGGAACAAAAGCAGCCTAAATGAAGAGGGGAGTTTTAGTTGATTCCTACCACCCAGCTGTGGGGTGTCAGGAGGTCGGACTAAGTGTGTGAAGCACCAGACACTGCTGGACAGACACGGGCTCTTAGTGCTGGGGAGCAGGAATTACTCACTTGGAAAGGCCAGAGCAAAACTGGAAACCAAAAATATATCAATTAAAAACAAACAAATAATGGATTGAAGCTCTCAAACCAAGTTTTGGTTGCTACTCTAGGTGAAGTGCAGTTCTATGCAGATGGACAGGTGTTGACTGCGTAATAGTCCTATTGAAGGTGCAAGAGCACACTCAGAATTGTAGATCCTCACCTCATTTCACAAAACCGAATTCTTTCTTTTCCTTCCTCTCCTCTCCTCTCCTGTCCTCTCCCCTCCTCTCCTCTCCCTCCCCTCCCCTGTCCTTTCCTTTTCTCTTTCTCTCTCTCTCTCCACCCTCTCTCATCTCTTCTCTCTCCTCCCTCTCTTCTCTCTCTCTCTCTCTCTCTTTCTCTCTCTCTCTCTCTCCCCCCCTCTTCCTCCGATATTTCCTGATGGTTCATTTTATACTAGAGTTTGTATTAAATGCTGGGATTAAATATAGACTAAAAAGAGCTCCAATCTCAAGAGGAGAAGGGCATTTAACTGACTGTGAAGTAACTGAAACTTGTTACAGGAGAGGCAGGTACAAACTGCAAAGCAAAACCAGAGTGGATTAGCTGGGTCATTGTTGCCATGTGCTGTCATCACCAACCAGCACATCCTGGCCAACTGGCATGCGGCACATTAGGTTCTTTCTTGTGCTAGGACTGCAGGTGGCATGCTCCCCGGGTGACACTTCCATGTCGGCCTGTACGGCCCCAGGATTTTCCATGGTGAGAGTTCCAGTGGAGTCCTTGCTTCAGCAGAGTCGCATAGAGGAAAGGGAGAGACTCTTGTGGATAGGGGGTGCGGCTTTGAAGCAGAGCCTGGAACTGCCGGAGCCCCACGAGCTGCAAGTCTGTTGGCAAAGCCATCCAGGAGGAGGCAGTGAGGGTTTGCTGGACACTTGACATTGTGCTCATACTTGTCGTCCCCCTTTGTCTCAGGTCCTCCAGAACACGTGGGGTGAGGATGGGGTACCATGCAAGGGCTTGCAGGGAGCTCAGCAGAGTCTGAGCAGAGCTCGACCTGCAACTGCCTGCCTTTGGCACCGTCTGGGGAATGGGTCACCAGTGAAGAGGCAACTCCAGCAGCATCTCCTCTCCCTTCAGCCTCCTGTCCCCTCACGTCCTTCACTAACCTACCTGGTAGGGGCTTCTTACCAGTGTTTTTCATTAGTACAAAACCTGCTTTCCTCTCTCAGGTCCGCTTCCCACTGGGGGACCCCCCTGCCTGCCCTGAACGCTGCTCAGCAGCCCGTGTGTGGCCATGGGATGGACCGAGGTTCAGCTGAGCCCGAGCCTCACAGAAGACGCCAAGTCAGCGTAGTGACACACACAGCACTGGTGGTAGACGTCAGGTCTGGAGCCGGCTCTGATGGCCAGCAGCTCTTGGACGGACGGGGAGGGATGCAAGCTGCGCTTCAGCAAACCGTTGGTTGGTTCTCTAGCTGTGAGAATCACTACGTGGGTGTGCATGCTCTTGTTGAGTCTACGCTTGAAAATTCTGGTTCAGTAGGATTCGGTTGGGGCCTGAAGATCTGTGTTTCTGGTGTGTTTGGGTAGTGTCGGACGAGTGTCCTTTGTCAGCGGTGCTTGGGGTCACTAGTGGCTCCAGTTATTCATATTTTGGAATATGTGTAAATGCATCTTGTGCTGTCTTTGGGAGGGGACACAGATCTAAACACAGAACTCCTTTATGTTGCCTGTTCACCCCACACACATAGTCGGCAGGTTGTTTTATGCACTATTTTTGGTGTGCTTGTATTTTAACTGGTCCGTTATATCAGGCGAAGTGTGGAATTTTCCATTGGTGGCACTATGTTGTGCCCAGAAAGGTGCATTTTAATTTTGGACCTTGGGATTTTGGGTTCCGGATGTTCAACTTGTCCTGCCTTGGGGCTGTACGTGGACCACCGATATCATAGCACCTCAGAAATAACAAGGAGTCAGAAACGACTGGGTGATCACCAGTGCACAGATCTTCCTAGCTAGAAGGAGAGCGATGGCCCAGGCAGGAGAGGTGGCGCTGAGGCCCTTCTCCCTCTGTCTCCTGAGCTCCGGCTCTGCTCTGTGCCTCACTTCCCACTGAGCTGGCCATTTGCCAATCTACAAATGCAACTTTCTCCTTTTCTCCTATATCCTACCTCTGTCATTAGAACTGCTTCACTAAATGAGACTAAGGTTAAGCCATGGCTGCCCTTCACCACGCAAGGCAGAAGCCCTGGAAGTTGGTCACTGCCCCGTGCTTCCATGGTGACAGTCAGGGTGCTCTCTTGAACATCTGAAATACCTTCTAGCTCTGACTCAGATTTCTTTTTTAATGTATTTATTACAGGTTCTACAGGGTCTCACTGGACAGATCAGACTCATAGTGATCTTCCTGTTTTCAGCCTCCCAAATGCTAGGCTTATTGGCGCATACCACCACGCCCAGTCTCGGTTGCCATCTCAATGTGCCCTGGGGATGGGATGGAGCTGGCATGGCACACTGGGGGTCAAACCCTGGCCACTGCACTTAGCCTGAGCAGACACGTCAGGCTCCTGAGCTATCTGGCTGGCCCAGCCTTTTCTAAATAAATGCATTTTATCAAAATTACCTGTTAGACAGCTATTCCCTTAAGAAGAGTTTTTCTCAGAGAAACTTTGAAAAAAGCCATATTTGGGTGCTATTTGTATGTGAAAATTATGCTCTTTCTGCTCATAAACTTTTCTGAAATACTTTTTCTTTTCATTTTTGTGAGAGCTTAGAAAAGGGCTGGCAATTTAAAAACATCTCTGTGACACTGATACGCTCTTGGTAGGAGATAAATGCCACAGGCTGGTGTGAAGACAATTTGTCTGGAATGATATGAAGTGTATTAGAATTATTAAGCACAGAAAAAAATCCCCCCATAGTTAAGAAAAAGAAGTCACCAGGTTCTGATCTGCAGTTGGTGGGTTTGGTGCTGTGCCTGATTCATCCTTCAACTCATACTGCGCTAGAGGTAGGGGGAGGCAGGGCTCGCTTGTTAGAAGTAAATTCTTAATGAGCTGTGTTTGGGAGCCTGGTGGGTTGCAGGAGGGAGCTCAGGCAACTCTGACCCTACACAGCACAGGGAACAAGCAACAGTTTGGAGGTCCACACCTCGTCCTCTTTGCTTAGGGTTAGGGTTAGGCTTAGGGTTCAGTTATTCTCAGCATTTCGCCCTTGCTATGCTGCTATACAGTAGCAAGCTTCTCACTAATTTGAAATCGTCTCAGTAGAGTGGCAGCCCCTTCATCAGAAATGCACCCTGCACTTCATCTCCTGTTTAAAATGAGGATGAGCATGCTTCAAATGTTTAAGAGTTGGAAGCCGCTTCAGGCGTAGGTATTTGTAGTTTCATGAATTATTTATTTAAGCAAATGTATACAGTGCATTTAAGTGTTGGAGTATATGCCCGATCACACTTGCAGGGGTGTTGTGGAAATGTATCATGCCGCAGCATCACCATTTTGACATATGTAGTGTGCAGAACGGAAACACTGCTCCTGGGATAGAACAGGATTAGTTCAGTTTGGAATCATTTGGCTCTTATGATGCAAGACTAAGTAAATGCGTTTTATCATCTTCCCTGTTGTGTAAGGATAAAGCTGAGCCTGGATCTGTTTGGGCTCCATGCCTGGAGTTTTGAACTAAGCACAGTCCCATTGGTGTGTAGTCAAATTTCATTGTCTTTGTTTGTGTCATGTTTTCTTTTTTCTCCAAGCACAAATCCAGGGACACAGCAGTATGTACTTTAATGATGTAAGCATTTTCCTAACAAGGAGATTCATAAAATAGCATAAGCCAGGTCCAGTTTTTAACTATTTGCATAAAACAGCATTACTGTTTCCTTTATGTCCTTGGCATCTCCTGAGACACACACACACACACACACACACACACACGCACAAAGCCAGACATACACACACACATTCATGCACACATACACAACCAGATGTGAGCTGTGCCACTTAACAATGCATTCAGCTGTTTCATTTGCAGCCATGCAGGAGTGAGATGCATGAGTTTATGTAGCATTGATTTTGCTCGAAACCCCTTTTGCCACCAGATATGGCTGAAAGAGGTTGCGTGACTCCCTGGTGTTACCACCTCCTCCTTTCTGTTCCATTTGAGGTTAAAGATGGAAGGGAAGTGAGCTAGAAAGAGACCCTAACACATACATAAGCTAAAATTATCAAGAAGTGGAGTATCCCGGCTAAGGTGGACCAGGCGTTCGAGTTTTCACCTACGTTGTCACTATTTCCAAAGTTGTTTAAGGAAGCAACCCCGGAGGAAGCCATCAGATAACCAGTGTTTGTCAAGAAGAATGAGCAAATTGCATACATTACTCATTAATTTCCCATGTGGTGCAAGCTCAGAATTGCAGAGTGACCTCTCCCTGACGTTCCTGGCCCTGTGCTCACGCCCTTCCCCAATCTCTCCTGCAGGGGCAGGGGTAATTGCATGCTAGCCATCAGTTCTGAAGTCTCAGGTGACCCAAGTGTTACAGTGAGTAGATGGCATGTGGCAACTCTCTTCTTGCTGGTGACAAGCAGCCTGGCCTGTTAAGTGTCTCCCAGTGCAGCGCATGCTGTATTCCATGCACAGTCTTCAGCAGTGTGTAGGCGGACAGAGTAAATATACCTGTACCTGGAACACAGCTTGCAGACGGGTTCTACTTATGGAGGACAGAGGCCAAGAGAACCCTCAAGTCTAAGGTCAGAGTCAGGCCAGAGGGAGAAAGAAAGTGAACTGGGTGGCTGGGGAAGGCAGACGGTGTGGGGAGCCACGGGGGGCAGGAGACTGAGGAAAAGGGACGCTGATGGATGGCCTGGTGCCCTTCACCCTGAGTGTGGGTCAGGCAGCAGTATGTGCTTTTTGAAGCACAAATCTTTGAAAACCCTAGAAGCATTCATCAGCGAAGACGTTGGACATCGTAGTGGTGCGCTGATTTTAGAATGGACTTCACATACTTTGGTAGGGTAAATTGCCAAAAAGGTCAAACGGGCAGTTTCCTGATCCATGGTGCTTTTTAAAAGAATACAGAAAAAAACCTATCATTTTTAAAAAAGAAAGAAAAAATGGAGCATGTTCATTGCTACAATCTAAGTTCCTGTATTTTAAGATGTAAAAAAAGAAGTTTCTGAGTATTGTTCTTTGCCTTCGTTCTTTGGAGGAGTCCAGAGTTTGGCAGGTAGTTTTACATCCACACCGTACAAAAGCATACGATATGAGTCCTACACAAATGCAATGTGTTCCAAATATTGATCTGTGCTTTATTTACAAACAGTACATCAGCAATATGTTCCTGCATCCGTATGTGTAAATTACACTTGTTTCTTTTACCTAGATGAATAATGTTCCATTTTCTAAGGTTCCAGAATGTATTTCCCTAGCCCCTTATAAATTCACATGCAAGTTATTTTCACTTTTTCAGCTCTGCCAAAGAGGCTGCCACAGACATCTTGGAGTAGATATGCAAGCATCCCCAAGGGAAAATTCCTGGCCATGGGATTACTAGGATGAATGTGTGCAAATTAAAGGTGTAGCAAAAGATTATGGGAATGTTCATGGATTTGTATAGAAGGACTTAGCTGGTAATGGATGTTTCTAAATGCTTTGCCTGACTCGTAGTTTGGACGTGTTTAACTTATATATCTTTAACTATGTAATTTAGCATCTTCCCTACTACTTATTGGGCAGTTTAATTTCATTTCCTTTATATAACTTGGTTATTTACTTTTTCTTTTCTTCCTCTATGGCTTGCTATTGAGTTACATGAGCATACAATCAAGTAATGCAATTATTGTTGTGTATCTTATCAATTACTTTGTAAGCTATTGTTTACCACCTGGTCTTCATCAGGAATTCACTCCCAAGATACCCGCACTGCTCCTGTGCAGAATGGGGCCCTGGCCTAAACAGCTCCCTCTGGCACCTCCTAGTGAACACTGTTCAGTTGCCCATGTGGGTGGTTAACGCAGCAGCGTATTGGATGACTTTGGCATCTGTCACATAGGAATGTGGGTATTTATACTTCCTGTTCATTTTGCCACTGGTTTCATTTACTTTTCTAAGCCTGACATTAGTAGTGAAGTTAAGGAAAGAATGAAGATTGAAAGCATTTATTGCAGAGCCAGGCATAACATAAGCAGACAAAAAACATTAGTTTCTACAGATATTT
The DNA here is from genome assembly GCA_004027915.1 of Capromys pilorides. Lineage (NCBI taxonomy): Eukaryota > Metazoa > Chordata > Mammalia > Rodentia > Capromyidae > Capromys > Capromys pilorides. The sequence goes on along the minus strand of PVKN010002195.1, from coordinate 4,689 downwards.
CTGTTATGATAAAATTGCTTATTATCGTTAGGTGGCGCCATGGTCAGTGCAGTTGTGTCTTTGGCCATTTGGCCGTAGGTGCTGCAATGAACAAGGCGTCATAAATGTTAAGTCCAAGAATTAGCAGATCCAGATGATATCTTGAGAGAACCTGCAGAATTCAGCTGTTTTCATTTACTAATGCACTGCTGTGCCTCAGATAAGACCCTTCTTGACAAAGAGCGATGCATTACTCAGGAAGATAACTTGCTTTGCTTGCAGGAAGAATGCTTGTTGCACTAAAATTAGTACCTTTTGTTCAACTGTTTAGCCTCGTACAGTGCCTGCTCTTCCCCTGTCTGGGAGGCGCTTCCCGGGGGTAGTACAATGTCGTCGTCCCCCCTCTTTCCATGATAGCAGCGTAGCAGTGGGTCTGCATGGGGGCCGCCAGCGCCCAGCTGTGTTCTTGCCTCTCCTCTGCCAGTCCTCAGTGTTCGCTAGCACCAGATACGGCCAATATTTCATTTTATTTCTATTTTTAAAATTTTGTTCAGAATGCCCAACAGCAGCCCTGTTAAAGCATTTGGGGTGTACAGAGCAGTATTGTTGGTAATAGGGATTTATAGCAGTGATCTAGGACTTGTTTTCCATAACTGGAACTTTTCTTTTTCATAGCTGAACCTTTTTGTCCCTGGGTCAGCAGGTCAGCATCTCTCTCTCTCCCTTAGGCCTCTGTGAGCAACCATTCTATTCTGCAGTCCGACGAGTTGTGTTACTTTTGACACCAAATAGAGGTGACATCATGTGGCATTTGTCTTTCTGTGGCTGGCTTATCCCACATAACCCAAGGTCCTCAGGATCCATTTCCTTTGCTGAAGACTGGACACTGCATTGCAAGCACCTACTGTGTTTTCCTTAACTGTTTATCTGCCGGAGGACATTGCCCTGTTTCTGCACCTTTGCTGCCTTGAGTGGTGCTGAAGCAAGTTGGGATGTATTCTGTGTGTTTATTGCTTATCTGTTTAATGCCTGCTCTCCTCCCTCACCACCTTCTTTGCAAGGGGTGGGAGCTCTGTGTCACTTGCACCTCCTTCCTAAAGACAACACACTGTCCTAGATTCACATTCCAGCACTTGTATCTTTGCCTTTATGCAGAAAGGAACCAATCTCGTGAGAGTTTTAGGCTCTGTGCCTAAGGAAGTGCCCAGAATGACTGGAGACACTACCAGCTTTGGCACCATTGAGGACTTCAAGTCTTCTGTCTGGTCCTCCCTCGGTGCTGGTGTGTACATAGAATGGCGACCCTCCCATGCTCGCCAAGGCCCATCCTGCTGAGTCATGAAAATTCCAGTGTTGGTTCAGAGTCCGTGGCCACTCAGGGCTGGCAGGGGTGGACGTGGCCACTTTCCACATTCCTGAGAGCTAGGGGAGCTCTGACTCAAGGCTGAGCGGTGCGAAGCCTTCTTTTCCTGTCCGGCTGGGGCCTGCCTAGCAGCTCACACTTCCTCCTTTCAGCACATGGTGCTTCCACTGCTTGTACTATTGGTAATTAATCCCTCACAGCTGTCCTCAGTTAAATGAAGGGTGCTCCATTGTCTGCTGTGGTCATCACTCCACTCTGACCTGGGGCATCTTGACAGACCTCAGCCAGAGCATGGCAACTGTTATATTCCTGGGATTACTGCATTTCTCCTCTACCCCACTGCATTCCTTGAGTGTTACAACAAGATGAGCCTTTTCCTGTCTTCAGTGCTGCTTGTCAAGTAGCCCTAGTGGCCTCCTGCTTAGCCATTTCCCTCTAGCTTGTTCCTTCTGTAGTGCACTCTCCTACAGCAGTGGACCTAGAAGGATGCTTCAGAAGGGTGCCATGGAGCACCTTGACCCTTTTCTTTCAGCTTGAGAATCTTACCTACCAAACAGAATTGGAATTCTTTAGCTCCAGATTTCTCTCTTTTTTTGGCTCCTTTGTCTCTGGGGTCTTGTTTCAGCCACACCAGATAACTCGCCTACAGCATTTCCACCCTCGGCTTCCTCTCACGTACTTTGTCAATGCACAGCCTTCTGTCTCCAAAGCCAGCTCGCCTTTCACCCCTGCCCTTGCAATGCATAAGTCCTGCTTTTTTATGTTATTAATTTCAGCAAGAAAGTAATAGCAATGAGACATTTTCAGAACATGCCAGTAGGACAGCCACAATAATCAATACAGTGCATGTTGTTGTCTTCATAGTAGTTGTCCAGAGTACAAGATACAGACATAAATTTTCTAAAGGCTATTGGTACAAATATTTCTTATCAATGAACTAAGAGAAAGTAGTTGTATACATAGAGCAATATTCTATAATAGTAGTGGGTTATTAGCAGAACTGGCATGGTCAGAAGCTGTTGACTTGAGTCTTTTATAGCTCAGCATACTAATCTGGCTTTACTTTTTATGCCTCATGGTTAAACTTCTCTGCTACATGGTTAAGGCCAAGTTAAAGCAAGACCTGTATTACAAAACATGTAGTTTTTTTTATCTCCCAAGGTCATGCAAATCCCCTCATGGTTTACCTTGAAACCATGTACAGTGCTTTGTAGAACAGTTGTCTTTGTCAGCCATCTCAGTGAGTCATGGCCATTGCTTGACCAGTTTGTTCTCTGTGAAAGCCTGAGAGAATGTTTTCTCTCTAGGTGACTCTCCTTAGGCATACTCTACATTGTCGATCCTTTTGTCTGTGGCCCCATGATCTCCTTGAGCAGAAAATGTGGCACACCACTGAATTACAGGATGTAACAGTACAGGTTCTTTTATGTCCAGAGTCCTCACTGACCTTGAAGGGCTAGGGCCAATATATTAGCTAGTAATAGTGATACTATTGTACTATTATGGCTAGCATAGTGATATTATTCCTTTATAACATAGGCACTTGAGCTTAACATTACTGTCTTTCTCAATTTTAAATACCTTAGATTTAACATGGAACCAGTATTTTCCATCAGTCATTGGTATTCTAAAAAATTCCTATAGAATGTGATTAAAAAAACTATTACACATTTTTACACAGAAATTTAGAAATCTAAGCATATACAAAATTGTATCAGGTCAATCCTATAGCATTTTTCCTTGTCTCATATTCTCTTTAATTATCCTTTTTTGTTTTCTTTTAAAATAGACGTTTATTTGAGATACAGTATAGCAATAAACAAAATTACATTAGAAGCAGCACACATCTGAAAGACCAGAATAACAGGCATTAAAAGCATGGTTTCAGTCTTACATATTGTTATTCTGAGTGTCAAAAACTGTTGGAGATTCTCAGGACCATTGCGTAATCATCCTGTGTGTGTACATGCATAGTTTTGCCCCTGCCATGTTTCCTAACTTTTCTGCTTGTTGTCTGTTCGTTGTTTAATCCTTAAGTTCTTGATTTCCATTCAGCTGTGTTATGCCTTTTCATTTTTATTTCTTTTTAATTCTCACACTAGAGAGACTATATGATATTTACACATGTAGGCCTGGTTTGTTTCACTTACGAGTATATGTTGAAGATACAGTCACTTAGATATGAAGGCTTTGAGTTGATCCTTCTTTATAGTTGAGTAATATTCCATTGTATAAAAACCACCACATCTTTTCCAACCATTATTCAGGTGATGGGCATTTTTGTTGTTTCCAAGATTTGGCTATTAGAAATTGTGCTGCTATAAACATAGGTGCACAGATATCACTATGATATGTTTTCACTTTTTCTGGGAAAATTCCCAGTAGAGGGATGCTAGATTGACTGGGATTTCCAGTCCTAGTTTTTGAAGGAGCTTCCACACTGCTACCACAGTGGTTGCATGAGTCTATATTCCCACCAGCAGTGAGGAGGGTTCCTTTTTTCCCCATAGTCTCTGCAACATTTGTTGTTGGTTGATTTCTTTATAATAGCCATTCTTTCTGAGGTGAGATGATATCTCAGTGTTGTTTAATTTGCATTTCATCGATGGCTAGCAGTGGGGAGCACTTCCTCATGTATTTATAAGCTTCTAGTATTTCTTCCTCTGAAAAATGCATGTTCATCTTGGATGCATATTTCTAGATTGGATCTTTGAATTTTGGGGCCCTAATGTTATTTACTTCTTTATAAATTCTAGATAGATAACCTTTGTCTGAATATTTATTGGTTAAAATTTTTTCAAAAGTTGCTGTCTTTGCACTCTGTTGCTTTTTTTTTTTTTTTGTTATGCAAAAAATTCTCTGCAAGAGCAGGTCCCATTTGTTGATTCTTTCAAGTGTTACATGTGCATTTTGATTTTTCTCAATGAACACTTTGCCCACCCCGAAATCTTGGAGATTTCCTCCTACTTTCTGTTCCAGAAGAATTTAGTGTTTCTGTTTTAATGTTTAGATCTTTAAACTATTCTGACTTTAGTTTAGTGCATGGTGATTGACCTGAGTCAAGTTTAAGTTTTCAGCATGTAGAGAGCCAGTTTTTCTAGCACCATTTGTTAAAGAGGCTTTCTTTCTTTCGGTAAACACGTTTGGTCCTTTTGTCAAACATAAGGTGCCTGAGTGTTTTTGTATTTGCTTCTACATCTTCTAGTCTTTTCTATTGATCCTTAGGTCTATTTTTTTTTTTTTTTGCTAATACCATGCTGATTTTATCATGGTAGCTCTGCAGTATAAGCTCTGTAGTATAATTTTAGTCCAGGAATTGTAATGCCTCCTGCCTTATCTTTGTTCCC
>PVKN010002194.1:0-44346 GCA_004027915.1 Capromys pilorides | reverse complement strand
CCTGCTGTCTGTCTAGCCCCATGCTCCCTACTTCTTTCTCCCAGCAAAGCTCTTCCTCCTCTTCCAGCAAAGTGCCCCTGTTCATGCCTCACTTTCTCCACTTACAGTTACTCTCTTCAAGAGCTTTCCCTGAGAAGGGTCTATGAGCTATGTAGGATGCCCTTTTCCTGGGTATGCATGACGCATACCATCACTGTCCCTGTGATGAGGACCCCAAAACTCACGAACAATTCACCTATAACTAGCAGTGTGCTTGGCACATTGGGTGTACCCAACAGTATCTCCAGGAACTGCCTGGGTCCAGGTGACCACCTGGAGAAAGAAAGTCTCAGACACTCCTCAGAGCATGCACTACATCCATAGTTAAGGAATAACCTGATGGCAGAGCATGCCATGAACTGATTTTCATTTTTTGATGGGAAAATAGACTACACCACCATCCAGGAGGAGCTCTGGATACAGAGAAGATATGTATTTCCACCAGTATTTTACCACATAACTGAAAGAAAGATTTCTTAAATGGAAAGGGACAGCATGCTTCTCAATATGTATGCCAACCTAAGGATGCACAGGGGAAATCAGGAGAGAAGGCTGTGTTTCTCCTGGAGCACAGAAACACCGAGTGTCATCTCCAAGCTGGGGCAGCAGTGCGACTCGGGCAGGAAGCCCAGCCCCTGAAAACAAGCAAGATCTCATTCAACCCCCAGCTTTATCACAAATGATCTCCCACCCTAGCCCCACTTTCTTCAGGCTCTTGTTCCAAGGCCCCCAGTGGATGCCTAAAAGCCCAGAGCACCAGATCCTGCGTATATCGTTTTTTTTTCTCCTAGACATACATACCTACGATAAAATTTAATTTGTAAATTAGACACAACAAGAAATTCAACAACAATAATAACCAAATACAACAATTAAATAATATGCCACAGTAAAATTGCCATTATCAGAGCCATTACTAAGTAAAATAAAGCTTACCTGAACACAAGCATTATGGTTCCATAGAGGTGGAGCTGACCACAGAGAGGATAGTAGCATTACGTGTGGACAGTGTAGACAATGTGGAAACACAGGATAGAAGGATGATTTCTACATCAGGAGAGACTAAGCAGGATGACTGAGACCCCCATCACACTACTTAGAACGGTAAGGAATTTAAAACTTATACATTATTTATTTCTGAAAATTTCTACTTAATATTTTCAGATCACAGTTGACCATAGTTAACTAAAACCACAGAAGACAAAACTGTGACTAGGGAGCGACCACTGTCCCAGCCATTCGGCCAAGAGTACCTGAGGACTAAAAATCCTGTATCTCCTATTAGCCCAAAGAGTGAGGTCCCAGCTTTCACTTCCTTAAAGCCCAGCGATCAGAGTGTGGGTGAGCCAGGCAGGTGCAGCTGTAATTGGGACCCCCAGGGAAAAGACCAACGGGAAAGCACAGGAGCAGACAAACCCTCTCCAGCCCAGCCCAGGCTTCCCTCAGCATTCATCTCCATATCCCCATGGGTGACAAGAGATTCTGGAGATGGAGAAAGTGACCCAACCCAGCTTGCACTGTTTGAGCCCTGACCAGAAGCAGGGCACTGGGCACACATGGCATAGGAGTGCTACTGACCTCCTCAACAGCAGCCATACACTTCAGGTTCTGCAGTGCAGTATTAAAATTAATGTATAATAGAGTCTTCAAATAATTTGAAGTACTCCAGGTTGGCCAAGAAGTGTTTAAAAATAGCATTGACTGAGTTCTTATCAAAGCAGAAGAAATCCCAAATTCTATCAGATAAAAGTTTGTTAACAAAAAGAAAATTCTATTATCTATCAACAGAACAAGAATGCATAAACTTGCATTTTTCTCTGTCTGCATTAAGCAACACTAGTTTTGCTGAATAAATAAATGGATGGATAAACAAGCAAATAAGCCAATTAATAAGAAATCAGTTGGATCTTCGGATCTAATTTCATGAATCATACCACATTATGCTGGAATGTATATAACATATTCTTTCGGTCACAGAACGGGGAGCTTTATTCTAAGCCCAGTGAGAAGCCTTAGGAAGGACACATGGGCTCTGATCCTCTGCAAATCACGTGTGCAGCCCTAGCTTTAAACTGAAATCATTTGCTTCACTACACCCTGTGACAGTTGATACCTTGTGTCAACTTGAGGAAGCTTGGCTAGATGGGCTTGGCTGGTTCCTGGCTGTGGGGCCCCATCCTGCAGGATGTGGAGGGCCTACCCTGGGATATGATTGGTTCTACCCTAGGTCCAGACAGGCCACCCCAGAGTGACTCAGCACAAAAAGTGTATAAAAAGAGTAGAGGAAGACGTCATGTCTTTCCAGCTCTGCCCTGCCCTGCCCTGGCTGCTGTCTTTGGAGGAGCTTGATCTTTGCAGCCACTGCCACAGTGGAGCTTTGCTCCCACACAGAATTTGGAAGAGAGAGGCTTGATGGATGCCACAGCTGTTGCTCCTCCGCTGCCCTTCATTGTTTTCTGCCGCCTTGGAGCCAGCAGAGTATGAACTGAAGCCTCCACAAACTGTGAGATAAACAAACCTTTCCTTCCTTCATTTGGAGTGTTGACTAAAAAGTAACTAAGACACCCCTTCTGCCTTTCCACCGGCTTCCCAGAAATGAAAAGAATACGAGCTTTGGGACTGTGGAGCTTGAGGTTGTAAGGTGACTGACAGTGTGAGAAGGCAGGAGGCCTGGAGCTTAGAGCCACAGATGTGGGCTCAAGTCCTGGAGCGAGTGCTCCCTAGCAAGCTGCACGCCCTTGAGGAGCCTCAGTCGCTTGAGGAAAATAAAATCCTTTCTATGGCTTGAATGTCCCTCCAAAACTCGTGCTGAATATGTGTATGCATCCATCTCCCAAGTTGACTGTAATTATTATATGTGATGAATATATACTAACAAAACACTTCATGGGGAAATTTAATCACCATTGTAGTAGTATTAAGATATGAGACCTTTCAGAGGTCATTGGGCCATGAGGGCACCGCCCTAATCAGCAGATTCAGGCCATTGTCCCTGGAGTGGGTTAGGTATGGGAGGTCATAGGCTCCTAATACAGGGGCCATTTGCCCAACTTCTCTCCATTGTATGTGTGTTTCCTCACTCTGTGATGTCCTTCAGCATGCTATGTGGCACCAGCTATCTGTACCGTGCTTTTGGACTTCTGAACCTTCAGAAGAGTAACAAACAGCCCCTGTTCTTTATAAGTTACCTGGTCCCAGGCAGCCTGTTGCAGCAGCAGAAAATATGCTAAGACAATCCTATCCAGAGGATTATGAAGTATACACATAAATGTACTTTTACAACCATGAACAACCTCAAGCTACTGAGAATACTAAAGGTGAGAAGATGAGAGGTGGCAGGGAGCATGTGGCAGTCCAGGCCCCCACTGCCATTGTCTCAGCAAAGGCCTATGCTGAGCCAGCCGCCTGACTGCAGCACCCACCTGCCTCTCCCCTCTCCCTCGCCCCACCCCACCCCCGCCCACCTCTAACTCAGTGCTAAGATGCTGTGCAACTTCAGCCTTGAGCACTGTCACGCTTCTGCACCTGTCACCTGTCCCGTGCACAGGAGTAAGATGTGAGGTGACATCTGGAGATGAGGTGGGAAGAAAGAGCTGTCAGCAGGGACTCCTGTGGGTGCAGGTGGCAGGAAGGCAAAAGGTTGAACGCTGTGGGGCTTGGGGAGGGGGGATCCCTAGAATAGGGGTAGATTTCAGCCCTGGGTCAAAGGGTACAATCTGGCCTCCAGAATCTCCCAAGAAACAGGTGACACAGGTGAATGGCTTAACCTCTCTGAGTACTAGATGACTCACTTCTGAAGTCCACTCTGTCTGCTTCACTAGGTTGGTATTACAACATAGTCCACTGACTCTGCAACCTTAATAATTGTAAACTGCACTATAATTTAGAGTATCACCAGGAAAGAAAGATAAAACATGCCATCAATTAAACTCTGCCATGCCACTATTGTAAGACAGAGGCAGATTTCAGAGGTGGTTCACATCTTAGAAGCAATGCAATGCTGATGAACACCCAATGTGAGTGTAAGAACAAATATTGATTCTTAATCCCAGTGGGTTAGAATCACAAGCCTCAACCCTCAGCAGGGAGCTGAGTGTCACCCCTTTGCCTGCATCTGTTACCATATGAATGAATTAAGGACAAAGAAATTGGGGCCGGTGAGATGGTTCAGTGGTCTAAAGCGCCTGCTTAGGAGGGCTCAGGCAACTGCAGGGACTGCAGTTCGATCCCCGGCACCACATGCTGCGCCAGCGCCACCACCAGGGCAGGCTGAGCCAGCCACAAAATGAATAAATACAGAAACAAACAAACACAACAAGCAAACAAATAAATAAATAAATAAAAATTAAAAAAAAAAAAAAAAAGAAATCTTTGGCTGCCTGGGCAACAGCTAACAATGGTCTAGAGGGGACAAGACAAAGTTCTATAAGTTCAGATGGAAAGCACGGGCCTGCAAGGCTATCCACAAAGGCAGCAAAGACTGAAGAACCTATAAGAAAGAAAGATGGAAGGGCTGGGTAGACACCACAGGCAGAACCAGTGACCTGGCCTCATTCAGCTTCTGCACCCAGGGTAGGCACCCTGGGCAACCAGGAGGCAGAATGGAGGACCTTTTTGGTCATGTCAGCAAATGGCCTTTGATGAGCCCTCAAACCTGCTCCTTCAAAAGCATTAGCAGCCTTGATAGTTCCCACCATCCTTCCTCATCCAGTTCAACAATTTGGTTCCTTCATCCCCCTCTCACCCATCAGAGTTCCCAGATCCCACACTACAACAGCTAGATTCCCCTGTAAAGAACAACTGTCCCATGCTATCTGCTTATTCTTGTTCCAAGACCCCTTGTGAACACTAAAGACTGTGCATTGCTCAGACCCTTATATAAAATGGCACACTGTTTGCTGGCAGCATGTGCACAGCCTCTCTTCCACATACTTTAAATTATCTCTCGATTACTTATAACACTTACTACAATGTAAATGCTAGGTACACGTCACCAGTCATCATGCTGTACTGTAGTAATGACAAGGCAAAAAGCGTGAGTGTGTGCAGAGCAGACACAATGTTTCCACAAATATTTTCTATCCACGCTTGGTTGAACCCATTACATGGAATCCATGGATACAGAGGGTTTCACTGACTTCAGCCTGTCAAAGTGTGGCAACATGTGACATCCAAAAGATGTATGCTGAGCATCTTTAATAGTTATTTATCATTGCAAAAGACAGAAAGCAATCTAAGTGTCAAATAACCACAAAACTGAGACGCAAGCTATGTACATCTCTTTAACAAACTGCTGATCAGTCATTACAGAATTTTTACCAAAGTTTGGAATAAGCCACATGAGACAGGCACATACTATATTGAGAAAGGCAACAAAATTACAGGCATTTAAAGAGAACTTGTTTAGCATTACAGAGCTGGCTAGGAAGAAATAGCATAAAATACCAAGAATTTTTCTTAATCAGTGAACTGGTTTTCTTATTCTTCTGATTCTTAGGTATTACTGTATTTCCTTTCATGAACATATAATTGTATAAACTAAAAATAAATAGACTGGACAAAAAATTCCAACTGGTCTCCGACATGTATGGCCTTGAATAGGACCAATCTTGATAAATAACACTCTACACTAGACAGCACTATGCACTATGCTTCCAGACAGAGTCATCACGTTTCTAAGTGACTCAGATTCCCATTTAGGCCTTTTCTTATACAGTACATATTTATTTTCGAGATACTTAAAACATCACCCAGGCATGCTTCATTTTCTACAACAGTGTACTCGCATAATATTGTGTACAAAATGTACCTTTAGGTACTAAATCACACTTAAAATCCAGTTCCAGTATTTTTGTAGGGGAAAATAACCTCCAGAAAATCTCATTATAAGGCAACATATGATTTTAAACATGAATAGTCACCCCTACCCATGGATCCATTCTCTACATCAAAGGGGTTGGCTGTTGACAAGCTCTGTTCCAATCCCTTACACCTTCCACGCTTTCTTCCACTCAATCTCTATTAACATAAGGGTCAATGATAAGAATTGTATCTGTGCCACAAGACAATGCTTCCCAATCCCTTACCCCTCAAAGACGTAGCTACTTCATATCTCACACGATTATTCTTTGGAAAAATTTCTTTTTTTTCCCCTTTCTTTTGGTCAGTCAGAAGGTTGTAGCATATTCCTGGCTCTTTAGCTTTGCATACTGACCAGGTAGAAGGGAACTTCCAGGCCATATTCATAACTGCCATGTCCACACTATACTATTTCCATCCCCTGTAACTACCTGATGCGGAGACCCACCAAGGCCCAGAGATCCAGTGTGGCACACCCACTGCCACCACAGCCAAGCCTCGTCATATCTGCTGTGAAAGGGTTGGGTCAGCCCCATGTCCTTCACTGTAGATATACCCAAAAGAAAGTTTTATCAGATATTTAATAAATGCAACCTCACTGTGTATGCTCTGTGACACCAGGTCAGGCCCATGATACTATTACTATATTAATTTCCAAGGAATGACTTTCCATATATTTTAATGTGACTCAATTTTGTGCTATTAACAAACATGCAAATTATAAAATAATTCTGTGTCAGAACACAAGTCTTAGTGATCAGTCCATAAAACAGGTTCAGGGTCTTCTCCAAGCCCCAACACGAACTGTATTCATTCTTATCTTCTGACTCATCTCTTGAGGGCAGCTCTCAGGCTAGAACAACTGCTTGTTGAAGTGAAAAGCCTCTCTCCCCAGGAAAGTATGGGTTCCACAATATAGTTAAGCACAGAATGGGAAGCCAGACCTGCCCAAGCATTCCACAGCCTCTGTCTAATACCACCAACATCTCCATAGGGCATTCCCAAGCCTCTCAAGGTGCGTCCTCTGTGGTCCCACTCCAAAGGGAGTCTTATGCTTGAACATTTTCTTCTGTGTCTACCCCGCAGTCAGCTCTTTCCACCCCAAGGTTCCTGCACCAGCCAGTATGGATACACATATGCATACATAAAGTATGTGCCAGTACACCTACACATACACAAAGAGAGAGTACAAGGAAGAGAACTCACCCACTGAGGACCACGATGAAGTCCATGACGTTCCAGCCATTGCGGAGGTATGAACCCTTATGGAAGATGAAGCCCAGAGCCACAATTTTGATGCCAGCTTCAAAGCAGAAGATTCCAATGAAATATGGTTCTGTCTTTTCCTGTGGGGATAAGGAGTAGAAGCACCAGTAAGAGAACTATTCTCCATCAGACACAGGCAAAGACCTACCCTGACCACTTCCCATCTGCTTGTAGGTAGAAAGTGAGGGTAATGAGGAACTAAGGAAGACCTGGGGCTATCGGTTCACTGTGACTCATAGAATACACAGAGCAAAGGGGCCAACTCTAGACACAGACACATGTGGCATCACACCAGAGACTACACTGCCTTCTGCTACAGGACCCCCACGGCTTTGCCCTGGAGAAGCTCACCTCTTCATTGCTGATCTTCACATCAGTTAAAAAGTCAGAGTTCTCCTGGCCAGGTAATCAGGCTAGAGCCACTCACCCACACATTTGTATTTTAGGCAATTTGTTTGCCCTCTTCAGGGAGAATACATTAGACAGGTGAATCATTTCTTTGGGGAGAATAAGGACGTCAGCATTTAGCAAGTATGTAACCACCAACACAAAAAGCTTCCCACCTCCTTGCCCCTCTCTCCTTTGCCCTTTCTTATTCTTCTCACTTGGGAAATCCCTTGGGAAAGGAATACAGCAAATGGCCTTGTGCCTGCCCTTGCTTCGTGTCTGGCTCCCATGTGGTACACACACGTCTGCAAGGATTTTTTTTTTCCTTTTCCTAAGTCCCAAGGCTGTGACCTTGTCCTTGGCAACGAGCAAACTCTTCACAGATAAGGAATGGGGGAAAGGGGAAGAGAAGGTCATAAACCCAAGTGGAAGGAACCAAGGAAGAGGAAGAAGGAGGGGAAAAGGTGGAAGGGAAAGAATCACATACCAGTCTCCGGGACATCGGGGTCTTGTCGTCCTCAGGAAGATGCTGCTCCAGGGCCAAGACGATGCAGTTGGCAATGATGGTGGCCAAGATCATGTACTCAAATGGCGTGGGGAAGGAGAAGTTAAGGAACAGATTCACCTAAGAGAGAGGGACACAGCCTCCCAGATGGCTGGGTACACAAACATATAAACAATCAAACCCCACCGTGCTTATGATTTGCAGAACTTATATTAGCAAACAGACAGGCAGGATGGCGTATAGTCCTTAGCACGTGAAACATAACCACGTGGGACAGGCCTGTGGAGAAGGGTCTTCTTCAGGACAAAGAAAGGGCCAGTAGGTATCCGAGTTAGGCATCCAGCTGGCGCTCTAGATACTGAGTGAATTCAAAGTCCAGGATCTAACAAGAGCTGCATGTGGATGAAAGAAATATGATTAATGCGGTAGCAGGCACCTTGTTCTTCCTACCCTTCAAGCCCCTGGAGTGGGAAAAAATGCTTTAACAAAGACCCAGCTGTGCCTGTCTGCTGCCCTGCAGAAATCCCATCTGGACCTTCTTCCTCTAAACCTCTTTTCAACTGAATTTTTAGGGGAACCCTTAAAAACTACAGCATTCTTCCCATGTGAAGCCTCTTTTATTTTAATACCCAGCTCAGAAGAGTACTTGTGGGGTCAGTAGGAGTTTGCTTTCCCGAACTTTATTTTCTCCTGGGCTTCCACATCTACAGGAAACAGAAAGACATAGCATCCCAAGACTTCAAAGCACAGGCCCTTAGGAACCAAACTGAGTGAAATGAATGGCAGCAGCTTTTTTTCTGTTGTATTTTTCAGAAGGTAGATGAGGGGCTCTGACTATGACTCAAATCCAGCCTCCCGACTCCAGCCAGGAGGTCCTGCTCGATGCACAAGGGGAGGACTGTGAGAAAAGAAAGGGAATCACTGCTCTCCCAGTCCCCAGGCATCCTGCATGCTCAGATTTTGTTCTGTAACTATTGCTATGACAAACACAAGCTGGCTATTGTCGATGGTCATGCAGGGAAACCTGTGCTCTAGCAGATTCCAGAATCCAGGCGGGAGAGAAAAAGAGTAGACCTGATAAGGGGGAGGAAAGGACAAGGCCACTCTCCTGCCTCCCCACAGAGCCAGACTGCCTGGCTATATAGGCTATAGGGCCAAAAGCCCTCCCTTCTAGTGGTGAGGGAGAGCAAATCATAAAGGTCTCCCCCTCCCCCAATATCTTCTATCCCATCTTCATGGGGATGTCTCTGTCCATGGACATACTGAATGCATATTGAGGGATCTTTGGGGAGGGGCAGGTCTTGGCAGTCTGCAGGCACAGGCTGGGTGTGCACAGAGATGAAAGTGTCCCACCAGTCGCTCTGGCCCTTGTGCCAGCACACGAGCCTGCAGAGGGGAGGTGACTGGCTACATCTGAACCTCAAGTCCTCCTGCTTCCCACTTGTCAGTGCCATGTCCTCCCCTGTCCCCATGCATCCCTGAGTCACACACATTCTCCAGAAGCTGGCCACCTTTCCTTCCCACACATTCCCAGCATCATACAGCACCCCTATCCCAGGGACAGCTCTGCTGGCCTCTGCTTCCTTGCCACCTGCCACCAAATCTGGAAGCTGGGTGAGCCTCAGAGGACCTTGGAGCCAGGCACTGCCTCCACATCCCTCTATGCTTATTTGAGCCCTCCCAGCCTCTCCAGTGAACACCTCTTCATGACCCCTGGCCACTCTTTCTTCAAACTCCCTGGACACTGAGCCCTGCCTCTGAGAACTAAGCGTAGTGCAGGCACACACCTAGCTCTCATGTCCACCGTCTCGGGCCAAGTCCACCAATGCACCCAGGCAAGGACACCAGACCAACCCGACCCATCACAGTGGGAGAATTTCTCCTTCCCATGGCCAGCTCTAATGCAGAGCTCTAACAAACACAGAGCAGCACAGGACCATCATGAGGTAAGGAGCAAGGACAGGACTCAAGATCCATGCAAGGGCCAGGCTATCCTGGGACTGATGGAGACACTCAAAGTCCCCAGATATAGCTGATAAAATGAAGATGGGAACATGACAGAAGAGGTGGCTGAGGATTCCATGCCCGTTTCCCAAAACTGGCTAGAAGATGTATCCACAAAAAGAACTGATAGTACACCTGCAGCTCAGTGACAAGTGACAGCAGAAGTAGAGGGCATTTGGGGCATAGTTCCTATAACATAGGCCATGAAATACTAGTGCTGTAGGAACTTGCAATCAAATAAACTAGGGAAAGCCTGGGTTAAATAAAGTTAAGTAGGCTTCTTCCTAGCAAGACTCTTGTAGCTCTCAGTACTACTGAATACCTCTCTCTCTCTCTCTCTCTTTCTCTCTCTCTCTCTCTCACACACACACACACACACACACACACACACACACACACAAAAGGGGGCTTGGGAACCAGACTTGGTATATCCACACTTGTTTAACTTAAAGTGTCTCTCTTGGGAATGCTGTCCACAAGAACACACTTGGGAAACCCTAATCCACAGCAAATCCTAATCCTAGAGTAAAATTAGTGCCTCTTCCATGTCATTCCCTGTCTTTTCTCTTAACAAAGCTATTTACAAAGTTATCTGTTCACCTGGCTATTTTGCATGGCTGAAAGCATCAAGCTACAAACTCAGAAACCTGCTGAGCACATATAAGGATCCTGGGCCCTGACCTGGGAAGTGGGCCCAGGAACAAATAACTCCTCATCCAAGCCACAGGCATCACTAGCTCTTGAGAGTCTACTTCAATCTTTCATTACCTCTGAGGGTTGAGTCTTCTTTACATAAAAGTAATAACCACAGATCTAAAAGTAGATGAACAAGCAAGACAGGCTCTAGCAGTTGGGCACCCTGAGACTGACCCTTCTGTACTGCAACTTCCCCTGCTGCGGCCTCTGCAGTCCCCACCCCTAACTCCTTGTCCCACACTGGCATCTATCCAGTCAGGTTGTCTCAGTCTAGAGCTCACTGCTAGCACCCTTATATTTCACTACTCCAGAAAGTCCACAAGCAGACATGGGAGGCTAGTTGCAGCCTGAAGGTGAGCCCTGGAAAACCATGAGCATCATACTGCAGGATGCTCAAGACGGGAGTGCTGTTGGATGCAGGAGCTGATAAGTGAAATTTCTTGACTGGCCAAGCACCAGATGCCTGACAAGTCATGAGGTCCCAGAGACTGTGCTGCCCCGACCCCAGAGAACAGAATCAGAAAGTGGGAGTCTGACAGTTTATAGGTTCTCAAAATACCTTGTTTGCAATTTCTCCTCTAGCCAAATCCTCTGCCTCTTGTCTGATGTCTAAGGATTCATTCAGAGCTTCCATTTTTTTCTCTTACAATTTTGAAAACTGATCAGATGCATACACCCTTGGCAGGGATGCCTCTTTCGGACATCAAGGACACAGGAAGATTTCATACCCGATGGTGAGATTACGATGTGGAAACCAAGGTGAGACTCTGGAGATCCCAGATGTCTGCAAGTCTGGGCAAAGAGAATCGGAACCAGGAAGTCAGGGGAGGAGAGAAAGCGAAATGCAGCGCTGCGGGCCCTGGCCACTCTCCTTCCGGCCCTTTTCCTTAACTTCTTTTCTACTTCCCATTCTGTCCTTATAAAGGACAGGTACTGACATGGTGCTTCTGCTGTCATCTGCCATATTCTTTCTCTTCCTTTCTGGTCATGTGTCAAGTCCCAGTCAAAATGTCACTTTGTAAGACCTTTCCTTGTGCCCATTCCCCTTTGCATTGTATTTTTCAGTCATTTCTTTTTTACTAGATTCTCCGATCTCTTCCAAGGTGCTACACGTTTAAAGCAGGTGTTTCATTTAGTTCTCTGCTTGCAGGGCTTGCAGACGCCCTGGGACACAGCAGGAGCTGCTAACTGTAGGGCTGAATGAAGGCGAGGAACTCCACCGAGAAGCCACTCACTCCGGCGCAGCCTCACTCCTAACTCTGCCAGCTGCCTCCCTTTCTTCCTGCCAGCTGAACTTCAAACCCAGTGGCAGAGGCCCTACTACATTTCAAGGAGAAGAAAAGCCTAGATCACAAATAGTGGCCCATGGGTGAGGTGACAGCACCTCCCAGCAACCCAAGGATGAGACTTGAAAAGCTCAAGAGAAGCCTCCAGGAGGATCATCTCTTCAAGCCCTTCATGGCATGGAATCACACTCAGAGGCCTGATGAAATCTACACAGGACTCGTTCTTTCTGCCCAGGAATTCAGCTACTCCCAGCACAGTCAGTGCCAGATATGAAGCATATTTTGCACAAGTGTGTTTGTGTGTTGAGACGCAGAACAGATGCAGCTCCTGAAATAGCGAGGCCTGGGAGCTCAAGGCCAGCGACTTTGCCTGCCTTATTCACCTCTGTGTGCCCAGTGTCCAGCATCATGTGTGTACATAGTGGGCATCCAATAACTTATTTACTTAACACATTAATAATCATTTATAAGAGAACAGCACAGGGAAATCAGAGCCTGAGGTATCCTTCTTTAAAAGGTGGCCCATATTCTCTTTACATTATATACCCATTTGAACTTTTTGTTCTGTACACTG
This sequence comes from Capromys pilorides, assembly GCA_004027915.1. NCBI lineage: Eukaryota > Metazoa > Chordata > Mammalia > Rodentia > Capromyidae > Capromys > Capromys pilorides. The sequence goes on along the minus strand of PVKN010002194.1, from coordinate 31,730 downwards.
TAGGCACACATTACCTATTTTAAAAAGACAAGGAAAAAAGCCAGCATGCCTTTAATGTTAAAAGAGAAAGGGAAAAAATCTATCTTGCTAGAAGAATAATGAGTTCTTCTGGGCAGTAGGGTTATTTTCATTTTCTTCTTTACTCTTTCATCTATTGCCTGAGCGTTATAATGAGCATGTATTAATTTATAATCATAAAATCAATTAAAGCTGTAGACATTCTGGAAGAAAAAAAGAAAACAATTCCAAGCTAAGGGCAAAGAGGAAAGCGACCAATCATGGAAATCAGGATGAGATTTCTGAGAGGATAAAAACCAGAGAACAAGCAGGCGGACCAGAGCAAATGAGGAAATGACCACGAAAAGTGCTTTGAAACTGCCCCAGGGCTCCCTTCCCAGTCTCCCTGGCTGCTCACCAGGGACCTCACTCCTTCAACTTTCCTAGCAGCCACCCCAGACGCAGCCCCCCAAGCCCATTAATGAGGACTTGTGTTGCTCTGATTGTTCTTCCCCCTTTCCTGTCTAGCAGCTTTAAGACGATCATTAGGGAAATGATAAAAATAGGTTCACTTATTGATTTATCTCCTTTACCCAATGCTCCTGCCTTCAACCAGTTGACTTGTTTCCTTAGCAACACAGCTAATTTGAGCAGTGTGGCCAGCCCACACACCTGCCATTTGTTCACCGCCTTCTTGAGCACCGAAAGCTGGGGCAAAGGAGAGGGCTGACCTCCTAAGGCTCTGCAGCGCTGGCTGGATGTGCTTGCTACAGAGCCCTGGGGCCTGACTCAGGCCTGAGCCTATCCACCCCCTGACCCTATCACTGCTCCTCAGCTTCCAACCCACAGGTCCAGGACTAGGAATGACTTAAGTGATGGACAGCAAGTGCAGGATTCCCTGAGGAAACATGCTCCTCTGTGCCCACCAGCTGCTGCCTGGACCCCTCTGCTCCCAGCTGTCTCCACCCAGAGCTTCTGATATAACAGCATAAGGAAACTGAAGGCTGCAGGGGCACCAGGGACAGGCAGGCAGACAACACTGTGCTCTCCAAGCTCCAGGCCTAATGGACAACGTGCGTCTGCGGGGAGCAGCCAATGGCCACTCCAGAACTTCCCAGAATTCCTGGGGATGCCTAGAAGAGCCCACAGCCCCAAGGGAGGCATGTGTCAGTATGCCTTTAGCATTAGCTTTAGCGAGTGACTCTCCTCCCTCAATCACCTCGCCAGACCCAGAACAATCTCCCACACGATCTGTCTCCTCAGTCTGTCTCGTCCTCCATCAGCCTCTTATTTGAGGATGGCTACCTGAAAGACACATAATAGTCTCTGAAGACAGTCACCACACCTCTGTGTATGTCTATCCATTCCTTCCACACCTACACACCAATACTTTCACATGCGCATACTGGGAAAGGGTTTGTCTATTCTGTGATTAGCTCAAAAAAGAAAAAAAAGAGAGATTTTAAAAATGAATGATGATAAAATATAGTTACTCAAAGCTTCCAGGCTAAATTTTTTTTTTTTTTTTTTGTCTTTTTGAGACAGGGTCTCGCTATGCAGTTCAGGCTATCCTTGAGCTCACTTTTGTAGCCTAGGCTGGTCTCAAACTTGCACTGATCCTCCTGCCTCAACCTCCCCAGTGCTGAGATTATAGGCGTGTGCCACCATGCCCAGCCTAAATTTCTTTTTATCTCAGAAAAAAATCAGGATCTTTCTCAAGACCTGGAATACAATGGAGAGAATGTAACTCAACAATGAGAAAACATCACAGCTCTCTGCAAAATCTGTCCCGACACAGCACTCATGAGCCAGAAGAAGGCCACCACCATCCATTCCAACAAAAGAAGAAATATAAAAGGATCAGTGGCTAAAATGCAACACAAATATGAAAGCCCTTGGAAACTGGAAGGTGCTACACAAATGCACAGTCACTTTTATTATCATACCAAATCAATCTTCAAGCATCTGCTGTGGCTCAAAGCTTTGGGGAAAGCATCTGTTTGTGGTCACAGACTCCAGGAGAGGGCTGGCTGGTTGCAGCCGCAGGCTGACACTGAAGACACTCACCCCAATAAAGGATTTAAAAGAAAATTATGGTAATGGGCCTCCGGGAAGAAAGCAGAGACACTTGGCTCAGAACCTCCTGGGAGTATGGAAAGCATGTCTAAACAGCAGTCCCCAGTGGAGAATTTATGAAGCTGATGGCTCTGATGCAATCTCTCCCAGTGATTAGAAGGGACATTAATCACACCCAAGGCCAGGGCTAAGAACAAGAGGGGTTGAACTGCTAAAGAAGTCCAGCTCCAGCTCTGTAGACCCTGATGGAAATGCAGTGAGATCATGCTGCTGAGATCATATCGCCTTCACCTGAGCCCACCCAGAAAGATACATCTGTCCTGCGGAGACAAGCATAATGAGAAAACAGTACCTAATTCCAAAACTTGAATGCAAGGGCCAGCCAAATAGCATATTAAAGTGCCTGCAAGCAGGTTCAGGAGCCATGGGCTGGATCCCTTGGCCTGCCGTGCCAGCCCTGCCCCAGAGTGCACCGAGATGGCAGTTGAGACTGGGCGTGGTAGTGAGCACCTGTAATCCCAGCTCTGGGGAGGCTGTAAACAGGCAGATCACTATGAGTCCAATCTAGTAGTGAGACCCTGAACACCCTGTAGACTCTTCCCTAAAAATAAAAAAAAAATTAAAAATTCTAAAAAAAAAAAATATGCAGGCACAGCCATCTCTACAACCATGGCTCCAGCAGAGTGTGTCTGTACCCCTCACAATGTTTCTCACCCCTCCTTACAGTACACATTCTCACAGGCATCTCCTCCTCCTCACCTGTGCCTACATGCCACAAGTACAATTCCTCAGCTCTTCAATCTGAAAGAAAAATTCAAACCAGTCCTGTGACAGTCGGCCTAGGTAGCTCCCTCCACTGGGCGAGTCTGATCACCTTCTCTTCTGATCTGAGTAGGAAGAGTGAATGTAACACAAAGATGGCACACTTCACAGCAAGTCATGGCCACCCTCTAGGGCAAGAGAGCATAGGTGATGAGGAGATCCTAGTGCAAGGCTCCCTGTCTAGAGGTGAATGGGCTCCTGAACGGGCTCCACCTAGACTTCTGAGTGCTCATTCTGGGTCACCCCAAAGGAGGCAAGCCCAGCAGAGGGGACACAGAGAGGCTCCACACCTTTGGGTTCTGAAGGGCTTGTCCATTTGCTAAAAATAAATATTAATTTTTTAATTTATCAGTGGATAGACCACCCCCATATTCAGAGTTAGTCACTCTCTCAATTCCATTTCCACTTTCTTCTTCCTCACACTGCACTTTCAGATTCCCAGTCTCTGCCCTAGGAGGATCAATGGAGCATGGGCCACATATAACCTTCCAAAAGCAGGAAAGAAAAAGGTCTGAACCTCTCCATGTGAGAGTTACCGGTGCACGGCTCTGGCCACAAAGCTGGAACATGACACTGTGTTTCCTGCTCACCCACTTAGAGCAGGAGAAACACATTCTTAACAAGCAGGAGAAACACACTCTTAACAAGCAGAAAAAAGGGAAGAAGGAAGGCGGTACATATTCCACGCTGTCCCACTTCATTATCTTGTTCCTTTCCTTACTGCAATTTTTCTCATCCTCTAATCTTGTCTTTTTAAAAACAAAATCAGACTGAAAAACCAAGACCCCCCCTTTTTTTTGAAACATAACAAAACAAAAATTCATCATGTGACTTCCAGCTTTAACATCAGTTTTTAAACTTTGGTTTCCATGGTGGTGGGATGCAACCTGCCATTGCCATGACAACAGCTGCCTCTGTTTAAAGCCACCATCTGACAAGCAATCCTGAACACAGATGCACACCTTTCTCCCTCTCTCTTTCTCTTTTCTCTCCGGCTGTCAAGAAGATGGAAATGCCATTACACCTACTCCTAAAGACTTAAAACTTAATGAATGAAAGACAAAGTAATATTGGGAACACAGCAAAGAGGCAGACAACCTCTCAAAGGGCTTTTGGTTTTCTCGAACAGTCACACAGCTTCCTTATGGAGGTCAACGGACTCCATTACTCAAAACAAAAGATCTTTTGTACTACCTTTGTAATTATTAGCTATGAAGCAATGTCCGAAATGTCATTTCTTTTAGTCCAAAGGACTATACCTGACTCCCATAACCCTGACCTATACATAAAAAGCACTGAAAGGAAGGTCATATTATTGCTACTTTAGTGGACTAGGACTGAGGTCAGCTTCAAACCATTCTTGCCCTATTCTTAGAGGAGGAGAAGTACATCTCTGGCTTCTTCCCTCTTTTTTGTTGCTACTTTCCCTTTCAGTTTCTGTCAGGTGGAGAAGTTTTAACAAATCACCACTTACATATGTGACTAGAACCTGGATTCAGAACACTGTCATTCAATGCACAGTTCTGGTGATTTGGAGACAACTGGTTGAATGCAGTAGAAAAGGGAAGAACAGAAAATAGAACATTAGAATCCTCCGAAAGAAAACAAAACAGCAGTGGAGAAATTACTTGTTTCAGAAACCAGAATTTATGTTTTGATGATTCTCTGACAAATTGAGCCTATCAAGAGCTCTGGCAGAATGTGTGCTTTAGGGACAGATTGTGAGCTGCAGTTAGCGGCCACACCCAAGACTGTACCCTGCTTCATAAAGAACATCTGCACCATGGGCATCAAATGAAGAAAACACAAAAGTCGACATATGAAGAAAACACAAAAGTCTTTTATGTGATTGGGACATGGTGCTGCACACCTATAATCCCAGCATTCTGGAAGTTTGAGGCAGTTGGATTAAAAATTCAATCTCAGCCTGGGAAATGTAGTGAATTGGTGAGACTCTGTATCAAAACAAGTGGCTGGGAATGCAGCTCAGTGCAAAGGCCTGGGTTCAATCCGCAGCACTTGGAGAGAAGGCTTTTGTAAAAGAGTCCACTAATCCTCTCTAGGAGAGTTCTCATTTCTCTGAAAACTGCAACTGTATCTCAGTGTGAAAAGACATCTACTGAGCCTGTAAAATATATAAGAAAATGTTGACAGAACTAAGGATACCCAGCTTCGGAAGAGAAGACTTGAGGTATCATAGCTGTTTTTGAATGTTCAGAGAGGTATCTTATAATAGGGGGCTTAAATTTTTCTTAAATTGTTCCAGAAGGTTAAGAGAAAAACTTCCACTACTCCACAACTGAATGCACTACTTTGTTGAGGAATAAATGAAATGTGGTGCTAATAATTCAGTATCGAACATCAAGGAGAAAGGCAATCATATGTAGCATCTGCCAGTTCGTACAGTGTAAATATTCTATCACCAATTTCAAGCTACCAACTTACATTACTAATGTGGAATATAGACAAGATACACAAACAGGACACTGAAGGGCCAGCAAAAGCCAGTTGCAGCTCCCCATCACTAAAGTTCCCTGTTTCTGGGAAATTCAGGGTCATGGACATTGAGCAAAAGATTCTTGTATTTGATGGCTGTCATGCAAGTCAACCCTCCCATGCACAGGGGCTAATTATCCAGGTAGGAAACAAGGCTAGTGAGTCTTCAGTCACTTACTCAATAGACTCCCAGATGTGTATGACTCATAACTTCTAATAGCCCCTTACTTTGACTTGTATTCAGGAAGTCTGAGCATTGCCCTCATCACAGAAGGCTGTCACCTGTGCAGCTGGAGGGGTGCCAGAAGCAGTCACAGGTGAATGGATTTGCCAATATAGCATAACATAAGAATTAATCATCCTGTTCTCTCAGGCTGAGTCCAGGGATACCCAGAGGGCTCCCACTATTTCACTATAGCCCACAAGAGAACAGAGAGGAATCAGCTGGTACATGTAACCAAAGCATAGTCAAAAGAAAGAGAAACAAATCAGGTATGGTTCACCTCTCTCTCCAGAAGATTACTGGATCTCAGTCTCAGCCAAACTGCAGTATCACCAGGAAAGCTTTTAGAATGAAGGACAGAATATATAACTCCACACTTGTCTTGGCTGTAGTCTGGGGAACATCATTTCTAGAACTTTTCAGGATTCTAATGTACAGCAAAGGGGGAAAGCCCTACTTTCAGCACTAGGGGCCCAGATAGTTAATATGCCCTAAAATCATGTGCAGCAAGAATTTCAGAAATCCCAGAGGTGCCAGGTGAAGAAATGAAAGGTGCCTTAAGAGTTTTACTAACACTTTCAGCAAATGAGACTTTTCCAGAGTCTCCTCAACTCTCAGCTCCATACACTGCAAATCTTGAAAAACTAGCATTAGAACAATCAAATAAAAGTCCCTGACCTTCTATCCTGAATGAAGAATTCTGAAAGAAAGGGATCTTTTTATCTGAGCTCACTTCCTCCTTCCCAGGGCTTCTCAGTGGCCCTCAAAGCCTATCTACTAAGGTAGGGTCTGGACAGTCTACCACTGAACCATCCAGCAAACATTCTGAGATTGTGCCTCAGTTACTCTTCTCTCATTGCTGGGACAAATACTCGACACCCAAACTGACCCTTTCCTTCCGGAAAGGTTTGCTTAGCTCACAGTTACTGGAGGTTTCAGACCGTACTTAGCTGGCTCCAAGGGAGAGTGGCACATGACAGAGAACAACCTTTCATGGTGGCTGCAAAGAGCAAGAGTGAAGGGAGGAGTGGTAACAGCTCAAGTAGCTAGCTTCTCTCCCTCCTTACATTGAAATGCAAATTACCTGTCCCAGGGAAAGTGTAGCATCACATCCACAGTAATCAATCACAAACTCCAGAAGCCACCCCAAGACTGCATGAGGCTTTAGGGGAACACCTAGACACAAACCATAACTGATGGATTCTTGCTAAGCATTCATTGATTCTCCCATCCTCTGAGACTTGGACTTGGGATTTATACAGAGTAGAAGGGTCCATTCCCTATGGAGTCATATAATTGCATATGGTTCTCTGACACACTTTGGGGAAAGGAAAAATTAACCATTGTCCCAAATAACTGCTTCCCATCCTCCCTAGATTTATGTCAGGAGGTTTTACCTCTGTGAATTATCCTTCTCTTGTCCATTCCTGTTTTTCTTACTTATTTCCTTTCCTATTAGCGGTGATCCTTATGGCCAGTTTCATATGTTCCTAGAAAAATTCCAAAAACATATGTTTGCTAATAAAAGGTCAAGTTAGTCTCAGAACAAGAAGATAAAAGGAGTTGACTGAACAAAGAAAATATACGGAGGAAAGAGAAGGATAACATATGCAGTGAATCAGAAGCCCTGGATTCAGGCTCTGCCTTCATTTACTGAGAGATTTGTGGAAAGACTCTTAATATTGCTGGCCTTAGCTTTCTTATAAATAAGTGAGGGTCTGATTAGGGTTGCTCTGAGGTCCTGGCAATACTCTGTAATATTAACAGGGAACATGAATAGAAAAGAAGTGGAGGAGAGAAAGACCATCCAGTATTACAGTTGAAAAAAGGTCACTTCTGGTGCAGCTACTAATAAGGAAATCTAACAACATTCAAAATGGAAATCTTGTCACATCTACAAACATCTAGCAAGTGCTCAGAAAAGTTTCTCTACATTTTCAAGGACAGGAGCTCCATGATGCCCTGGATTAGCTAGAAACTCCCCTAGCTGATACTCAGTGCAAAGTAAGAAGCCTTGTAATGCTGGCCTGGGAATAAACATAAGGCTGATTTGCCATAAATCCTACCACAATCCTTTCCTACACTCTGCCAGGATATGAGTCTCTTCTGCATCCTCCCTACCATCCCCACTCCTATTTCTTTAAAAAGCTGCAAAAAGAGAAGCACATAATAAGTAAAAGTTCAAGAAAAAGTCAGGAAAACTGCCACCTCCACACTGCTACTCACACTATCAGCACCCCGGAACCCCCAAGCAGGGCTCCAGGGAGGCTTCCTTGAGGATGGGAGGTGAGATGGGGATGGAGTCCACATGCTAATATGGAAAGGAAAATTAACATTTTCAAATTAGAAGTCACTGCAGAGTGATGAAGACAGTGTGGCAGTGGAGCTTTGGGGGATGGAGTAGGGTAAAGTCACAAAGACTCTAACCGAAACTCATATTCTGATGACAGAAAGCAGGACATCTCAGGTCCACTTCATGATGACCTTGATGGTTCAGGAAGCTCTGCTCTTCTCCCACCTACTGGCCTTTCATTCTTCCATAGCTTAAGCCTCCTCGGTGGGTGTCATAGATGTAGAGTAGCTTGAGTATCATCCTAAAAAAGTCTTCTAGCCTGATCATGGCAGCATGGCACAAAAGAAAGACTAGCCAACAGAGTCCATCTAGACCACAGCTATGTAGGACCCTGGACTAATTATCTGAGAACAACCATATCCATTCCACATAGGGTTGTATTAAATTATATGTGCTACTAAAGTGCACCACAGAGGACCACTGATGCAGTGACATTCATTAAAACTTAGGCTCCTCCATCAACCTACAAAGACACATACTGAGGAACCAACAGCTCTCTCAGCCTGGCTGATTATCTTTCTAGAGTGCTGGCCAGATTATGTGGGAAAATAATGAAGATAAGACAAAAAAAGATGACAAAACTTATGATTGTCCAGAGTTTGCTGAACCCAGCCCCTTTCAAGCAGAAATGCTAGACACATTTAAGATGCTAGAAGCTATTCCTTTGTTCGGCTGTCCTGAGTTTGTCTACTGACAGTTGGAATGAAAATAAGTGTGGTCATTCTGTACCTGTACATTCAAGGTGGACATGTGTTACCCTTGAATCATTGCCAGGGAAGGAAGTTATCTAGGAATGTAATGTCACTATCCACAGAACTTCAGGACTATGAGTGTGTATGAGTGTGTGAGTGCCTATGTGTGATCTAAAACATGATTATGTACATACGTATGTAGCTGTCTATGAGAAAGGAAGGTTAATGTGTTAAAATGTCAAGATCCTTTGAATTTGCAGGGGCCCACACCCCCCAAACTTGCCCTCATATCACCACATCCATCCACCCACCCCACCTCCAGATAAGCCCATATCACATCTCCTCATACCAACAGAAGAACACATGTATCCTGTGTGTCCATATGGCTCAGCTATTGCACAAGTGCAAGTTTCCATGCAAACATGATCCAAAGTTAGCAGGAACTTTATCACTCTGATTTCTTTTGAGACTTCTGTCTAATTTCCAGAATCCAAGTTGTTCGCCCTAGTTCTCCATCTCATGTACACCAGTATCCAGTTCCCACGGGTACAACGCCCTCCGCAGTATTGGGCATATGCCCTTCCTAAAACTCATTAGACGAATTCTGACAGCTCAGAGCCATGGCGCTTCCTCGCACATACACGTTGCTCTAACTCTTTCAGAAGTTTCTTTCACAGTTCTTCATTCCAACCCTTACTGTTCTCTGAACAAAGACATCTTGCATCCAAGAAACCTGAATAACAAGAAATAGCTGGAAAGCTGGCAACCCCTAAGAAGAAAACCTGCTCCGAGGCCAGCTTGGGACTCTCAGAGGGTTCCTTCCATATGCCATCCATTGGACCATCTGAAATGTTTCGTTATTATTTTTATATACACAAAAATAAAAACAAGTGAGTTTATTTAAGGATCTTCATGGTTTTGAACATCAGAGCTGCTGGCCGGCAAAATTCTGCCCTATTACTGCTCTTAAAAATATTTTTTCTGGATTGTAAATCCAAAAATATCCTTAAGGACAATATTGGTATAAAATCAGCATTAGAAATAAACAAAGGAAAGGGCCAGGGATGTAGTTCAGAGGCAAAGCATCTGCCTAGCAAGTATGGGGCCCTAAGTTCAGTTCCTGGTACCAAAAAGAAAAGAAAAGGAAAACAAAGCAATAAAGAAAAAATTGATGTTTCTATTTTAATTTTTAAACAGTGAAAATATAGTAACTTCTCAAAGTTATTAGAAGGCTCATGTGAAAGGTATGTAGGTGCAGTGACTACGAACAACATCCTGATCAGGCCTTCAGCTCTTATTCACTCTCTACTCTTGGAGAAATCAGTTAACTTCTCCATGTCTTAGTCCCAAAAACTTCAAAATGCATAAAATAAGGTTGTGTGTTCCCATAGGACTGTCATGAGAAATCAGCGTAATAACCCATAGCCATACATAGTGCCATATCTGTTGCGTAGTACTTGATAATTGTTAGATATTTATATAGTCTGTCAACATTAATACCAATGTTCATGCCTGATATGTTTATAAAGAGCTTTCATACAGCATCTCACAAGTCTTGGAAGGTTAGGAGAGTGGGGACAAGGAGCTCTACCACTCACCTGAACATCCTGAGGCTCAGAGTACTAATAAAAGCAAGGTCATAGGAATAGTTACCTGACAACACTCAAGTTCGAAAACTGCTCTGAGTCAAGAGGAAGGTGTATTGTTAGAAGGAGAAAACTTGGCTGCAGATGTTTAACAGTGAATCATCCAGAATGAACAAGAAACTAATAGCTAAGAATTATTCACTATTTACCATGTACCAAACACTATTCTATGCACTTCCATGTATTTCATCTCATCTGATCTTCACATAAGATGAAATTACTATTTTCATTTTACCTCTGAGAAATCTGAAGCACAGCAAGGTTAAGCAGGTTAACTAGACACACAGCTGGAAGCAGCAGCAGCAGTGCTGAGCTTTGAATCCTGAGGCCATGTTTTTAACAATGACACTCAAATGTTTCCAAAACCCTGAACTCTGAAGCATTCATCAATTGTACATTGTAGTAAAGCCTAATATCCTATCAACTCCTGAGACTCTTTCATTGTCTAGCAAAGAAAAAAAAATATTGTCTAAGTCTCTGAAAATGATACCTAAAATGGACTTTGAAGAAAGCAAGATGCTACATCCTAGCTTAAAATAGACATGAAGTAGTCATTGGACATGTGTATTGATTTCAGTAGAGCATGTGACAAGGATAGCTCTCATAATATTTTTGCAGACAGATAAAGAAATGTCAGTTGGCTATAGCACAGTTCAGAAGATTTTAGAAAAGCTGAACACTCAATGGAAACTAACAAAGGCACTGATGATAAGCAGAAGGAGGGGCCCAATTCTAACCATGTTTGCATCAGTGATTTGGATGGAAAAGTAAAGCACATGCCTATCAGATCTGCAGATGACACGAAGCTCAGAGCAAGGAACACACGCATTATACAGCCAAGTCCAGATACGGCAGATGAGAGAAATCAATGAAACCAAATTAGAATCCGGCCACTTCGATTCAAGTTCACTGGTAGAGACCTTTAGCAAATGACTTAAATTTCCTTTGCTCAGTTTCCTCCTGTTTAAAATGTAGATAATAACACTTGTGGAACTTGTTTACATATAAAAATTCTGAAATTTGGCTGCTATTCGAAGAGTATTAGTTTCTTATCCTCACTTGAGAAAGATCTCTACAGAATAAATTACTAGAACAAAAGCAAAAAGGTAAAAATCACCTGAAATAAATCCAGACTCCTGAATTTACACTGAAAAATTAAGCTGAATGAGAACAGTGTGAGGGGAAACAACAATTATCAATTCATATTAAGAGAACCCAAGGCTTTTCGCTGACTAAAACCTCAAGCAAGCCAGAAATAGAATGTCATTTCTTACAAAAAAAAAAAAAAAGTATTTTAATTGAAACAAATGTGTTAAATGCCAATGTTAATGAGCACTGTTCTGAATTCTGGTAGTTTAAAAAAAAAAAAAACTAATAGAAAGTTGGGGATATAACTTAGTGGCACAGTGCCTGGCTGGCAAGTTCAAGGTCCTGAGTTCTATTCTGGTACATTAATAGATAATGTCGCCTCCCCTTGGAGGGATTTTAAACCAATACTAAAATTATATGCTAAATGTTACAATAAGTTAATATATAAAATGCTCAGCGGGAACCCATAGAAGGGAGTTGGTCTTACTCTGCCAAGAGAAATCTCAGGAAAGCTTCACGGAGAAAATGAGGCCCGAGAGCTGTACACTCCTAAAGCCTTTTACTCAGGAAAAAGGAGGAGGAAATGCAAAGATATAGTAGTCAAACAGAGGAGTGCCTTTAGGATTTCTGGACCAGCTGCACCAGCTGCCCAGATGATGACTGTGGTAGCTGAGGTAGCTGGAGCGATACTCATAGTGGATCATAAGAAGTTTTGCACACCAACGGCAAAGGAAACCTTGCCCAGCTCCAAACTTAATAAATGAGAAACAAAGCGGGATTTAAGTTGTCTGACTCAATACTCTCTCTGCAGGTGCTGTCCTGTGCAATAGCTGCTAGCCACGAGTCACATGTTCCTTCCTCAGTTTAAATTAATTGAAATTTTAAAATTAAAATTTGGTTTTAATCACGCTAGCCACATGCCAAGGCATAAGAATATATACAGCTATGGGTTCCATATCAGATGATAACACTGAAAACACATCCATTATCACAGAGAATTTTGGTCACCAGTGGTACTGAGTATCATAAGACATAACCAAAAAGTACATTTGATCAGTATGGTTTAACAGAATTTTTTTTTTAAAAAAAGCAAGGGATGTATAAGTGTATAGACAGGGGTATTTGAACTTCTGATTCTTTAAACTTTTGAGTAACACAAAAGCACCTCCTCATCAGAAGTGCTCAAGCTTGAGGGTCACCTACCAGGGTGAGAGTTTTGTATTAAATTAGTGCTCTGATTAGAACATTTGTGTTCACTTGTGTCATTTGGCTGAAAAGACATTGCAAATATATTTCACATGGAGTCCTGACATACTTGGACACAAAGTTTTTTATTTTTTTTATTTTTATTTTTTTTGTGATCACTTTCCTGAGGGCCCAGCATCCAGTATCTCAGTATGTGGGAATTTTCTAACATAGTAGTTGTTTTCAAACTGTACCTCATGAAGTCTTGAAGCTGAATAAAAAAGTCCATTTCTAAGGAATAAAGAGGTCATAGCATTAATGATATTTCAATAGGATTTGTGATCCCAATATACATGGAAATAAATAAACACTGCAGTAGAGGAATGAACAGCTCCAATACTCTGCATGATTTCAGAGTCCTATGGATATTACAAGACAGCCAATCGAGGCAGTCCCAATTCTACCACAGATTTAGAACTGACCTTTAAGAACTTAAAAAAAATCACCCTTTGCCAGGTGTGGTGTTCCATGCCCATAATCCCAGCACTTGGAAGGCAGAGGCAAGAGGATCACTGTGAGTTTTAGGCCAGCCTGGGCTACATAGTGAATTCAAGACAACTTTGAAATACAAAATGAGACCCTGTCTCAAAAAACAAAACCAAAAAAAAAAAATCCCTTAATTGAACAGTTATAGAGTCCAGCATTCCCTGACCTGGATCAAAAAGCAGGGTGATGGAAGTGTAAAAACACATGAAATAAGCCAAAGACACAAACCTGAGTAACGTAAGAGTCAAGTTAGGGAAGGCACATCTGACAAGGTCTTTCTGAGGTGTCTCTATGATAGGCACTCTTACAAGCCTTGGAGGTTCATTTTCAATGTTAGCAGACAGACACAAACACTCAGATATAATACCACTTTAACCAGCTATGGAGTTTGCCCTGCAAATCTAAAGCCTGCTGAGCTATCAGTCCATTTGTGCCAGCTGCCACCTGCTGATGGGACAATTGCACCTGGATTCATTTCTAATTCTACAGCACTTCTAGAGCTTAAAGTACTGATTTCTAGAACAATGCAACAAATTCTGTTACCTGTGTATGTATCTGAAGAAAAAAAGTGAATAAAAATCTACTTTATACACCAATATAGATTATAACTCATGCAAGTTCAGAGCATTACAATGAAAAGTATGTACAAAACTACGTTGAACATAAGCTTGATTGGCAGCACTCAGAAGGTACTACAGGCTGGGCATCGTGGTACACACCTGGAATTCCAGCAATCTAGGAGGCTGAGGTAGAAAAGTCACAAATTTGAGCCCAGCCTAGCAATTAAGTAACCCTGTCTCTAAATGAAAAATTAAACTTAAATGGTTGTGGATGAAGCTCAGTGCAAAGGCCTTAGGTTCAATCCCAAGTACTACAAAAGTGAAAGGAAAAAGGGAGGAAAGAGAGACAATGTGAGACATAGACAGGAAAGAAGAGAAAGAAAGAAAGAAAGAAAGAAAGAAAGAAAGAAAGAAAGAAAGAAAGAAAGACGAAAAGAAAAAGAAAGAAAAGAATCCTAACACTACAGCATTCTGTGTGTCTGTGCACATGGAAACCAATCTCACAATCTGAACTGTCATTTATACTATAGATCTCTGGGTTCTAATTAATAGAGCTCTTTAAAACAAAAAGCTACATAATAAATACCACACATTTTTAATGGTGGGTAAGTGCATGCTGGGTAACAGAAACTGGAGCAATTGTGAGCCAAACTGTGAGGTAGGAAAGGTTCATCTTTTACAACTTCCCAGCTCCCCTGCGATGAGCCTTCCCTCCACTCCCACCTATTCAGTGTCCCCACACTAAGTCCAGGCCACGCCTGGTCCTAAAGCCCATGCAGTGCAGCACTGGGCATATAATGAGCACTTCACTGATGCGTCCTACACCTACGGTAACTGATTTAACTTGAAATCATTCAGTGAACATTTCCTGAATGCTACCATGTGCCAGCACTGGGGTAGGTGCTGGAATCAAAGGGGGCATGTCCATTCCCAAAGGAGCCTACTCTCAGTTATAAAGCCAAAGAGAAAAAGGAACTCACTTCAAGTCGATAGCGTCATATATTAGCCTAATGTGTGTCAATGTCCAAGTTGATCTGCATTTCATAGAAAGGTCTTAAAGCTTCACTGAGACCAAAGAGCGAGCTTATGTTAACAGCCAGACTTCTGGCTAGTATATGAGACAGAGCTAAACTCTCTTCAGCAGTTTATAAGACTGTGTTCTCGGGTTAGCCAGATAGCTCAGCAGACTAAACCACCTGCTTAGGTAGAGCAGCTGCGGTTCCATTCCCAGCCTGTCTTGCTGGCCCCACTGCCAGGGCATACTGAGAAGGCTGTTGAGACTGGGTGAGGTGGCACAAGTCTGTAATCCCAGTGCTTGGGAGGCTGAAAACAGGAGAATCACTCTGAGTCCAATCTATGTAGTGAGACCCAGTACTAAATACATTTAAAAAAAAAATTCTCCGTAGGTGTTGTTAGGCAGAAACAAAGCTGTGCAGCATAGTGGCTCTCAAAGTATGGCTCTGCAAGCACCCGCAGAGCACCAGTACCAGTGTCCCTGGGGAATTGTGAAGAACAGTGATTCTCAGCCTCTACTTGAGACCAACTGAGTGCAGAACTCCAGTAGTGGAGTCAGGTGCCTTATAGTGTAGCAAGTCCTCCAGGTAATTCTGAGACCCCCAAAATCAGTCAGAGGTGCAGACAAAGCACTCAGGGTGCATATATCCAGCTTTATCATCAAGGAAGTAATTCATGCAAATCACCTGCTAGAAGGAATGGAGGGCGGCAGAACGGAAATAAGACAGTTCCCAGTGACACACAGCTCATACTTGTCAGGGCGTTCACAAGCGACTGCTGAAAATTCATTTCATGCCTCTTTGACCCTAACCAGCCCCTGGAGATAATAGTGTGGAAACTGAGAAGGAGGTGCAGAAAGTATGAAAACTTTCAACCTACAGGTCAGCTGAAGGCTGGAAAGGATTTGTTAGGACTCATTTTTCTCCTCTGCCTCATTCTCAAACCTGCTTTCTAGTCAAGGAAGCCACTCACAGCACCTCATCTTGGCTATCAGAATGACGCCAGCACAGCTTCACTCATCACATTAGCTAGAACAGTGCCTTTTTCTTGCTCTGACCTGTCACCTACCACTCTGCTGCACCTCTTCTCATCTCACTCCTAGACAGAAAGAAGAAATAAAGGTGCCCTCCAAAGTCCTCAGAAATGCAGTCCAAATGCAGCAAAAATTCATCAAGACACGTGAAGCAAAAATTATAGCCTCAAAATTATGAAAAGTTAGAACAGTGATTCAAATCAACTCCCATAGACCAAAAGACCTCTCTCTCTCTCTCTCTCTCTCTCTCTCTCTCTCTCTCTCTCTCTCTCTCTCTCTGAAGCATCTCATGAGCCCCCTATGTCTTATATTCCCAAGGCCTGCCCTCCTATTTCTGGAATGAACTACTAATTTTTAAATGGGTCTGTTAAGCCAGGTGTGTTCACACACTTGTAATCCCGGTATCCAGGGGGCTCAAGCAGAGGATGGCAACTTTGAGCCTAATCAAGACAATTTCATAAGACCCTACCACAAAGGGTGGGGGGGGTACCAGAAAAAATCCTACTTCAAGCCCCATCCCCTTCCCCATGTAAAGCACAAGAGGATAAGAGTAGAATTTGTTTAGTCTTGCAAATTTAGAACTCAAATTATAATACGAGAACTGGGGATACGTCTCAATTGCTACAGCATTTGCCTAGCATGCACCAGGCAATGGGTTCAACACCCAGAACCAGAAACAAAATCTGTTGGAAGCTCCTAAGAAGTGACCCCTGCTCTGTCAAGGATGTTTGGATAAGTGGTAATATTGAAAGTAATACATTGCTTTTCTCCTTAATCTGGCCAATCCTCCCATTGTAAGTCATACCTTCTAGCTGTTCCTTGCTCTCCAAAGATAGGGGCCCGAGGCTCTTCAAGGTTTGCAGCCAAAGATGGCCAAGCACTCAAGGAATGAGAAATGTATGAAACATATTTGTTGTATCTTCCATGGGCAAAAATACACCATAGACATCACCCTAAAACAGGCTTAGCACATAAGAGACCACTAGGCTGGAGAAGTTTAAAAACTGTGTCCCAAACTCTCTGCCCTTAATTAAAACTGATGCTGGAGACATGACTCATAAATCAGTCACGAGTTTTCTGTGTGTTGCTTTAGGGGATAGAAAGAGAAATAATCCAGGTCTCTGATGTTCCAATCTCACTTCAAGAATGACCACTTTAGAAGTCACTCGGTGACAACTGTGGGACTAGGGGTGCTGAAGTGCCTCCTCCCCACAACACTCCCACCTACGTGACTTCATGAGTAAACAGAATGTTTATAGAAGCCTGCCTCTTAGCTCAGTGGTTTGTCATTTATCAACTAGAAAACTTAGATGGAAGGACACAAGAGGGATAAGAACTTGGAAGCGTGAACACTTCCTAGTGAACCATGTCTGCAAAGAGTGAAAGGAAGTAGTTGTCTATGAGGCATCTAAATGCGACAGGGCTGGAAGGAAGGCAGTCCTTATAAGCAGAGCAGAAAAATCATGTTAACAGACAACCTTCCCATCATCTACCCTTTCCTGTGTCATGTGCCACCTCAGAAAACAAAAAAGAGAAAAAAAATTGGTTTCCGAAGCTGGCCCTCCACAAGAGATCCTGGTCACATCCAAGAGGAAGACAATCTTCCTCTGTAAAAATCCTAGGAAAAACCCACACATATAATGAATTATTCACAAAAGATGAACCTAAAAATGAGGTAGAGAAATATAGAAGCATGAAAAGATGGGTGGAGGACTGAACCAAAAGAGAAAGCAAAGACCTGGCCTCTGTCTCCTTAAATAAAAGGGTATTAATTACAGTTGCATTTAGGGTCTGTCTTTCATGACTTTGTGGTCAGTGATAAACAAAATAAAATCAGCAATGTGGCCTCTGAAGGACTGCATTGCGCAGCGGAGCTTTGGTGTCTGGGAAGCTGCAGCTTCCCAGGAAGCCTACGCAGGGCACACGGGAGGCTACTGACTTGCTGATCAAACACATGAAGCCAAAGGGTTTGCAAGAGTTCTGATAGCTGAGCAAATCTTGACTCAGTTATGTTTTCACTAAGAGTCTGAAGACTGCAAGAAACCAGATGTTCCCATAGAGGGGGAAAGCCGAAGAGTTCAAAGGGGAAAAACAACAGCTACATTTTGTACAGCAACAGCTGAAAAGAGATAAGTAATATTTGATGGAGTTAATAATTCCAGAGTCTGGATCTTTCAGGAAGAAAAAAAGAGAATGCCTATTCTCATTATTTTCTTCCTCATCCTACCCCTCCTCCTTAAATTTATAGTGTGCACTGTGCCTATTGCTGGGAAGGAAACTGCAGGGAAGTGGGGAAATAATGACACGCAAGCCACCAGACAAAACTATCACATCCGAGATATTTTGGTCCCCATCCTCAAGTCATTTCACTCTGTCATACTCCTTCACTCCAACTCACTTTCCAGGCTGTCTCCCAATTTGAGACGGTCCCTATAGCCAGTCTGGGCCTGGCTTCCAGAGGAAATATTATCCACACTTCATATCAAAGGGAAAGCCAACAGATAATTCAGTTTGTCCTAGAAGCCTCAGAAAATAAAGACCTGTATCCTGCAGCCCCAGTGCCAGTTACTGTCCCTGTCTGTCTCATTGCCTGTACCTGTGCCCAGGTACATGGAAAATGCCTTTTATAATATCTGATCAGAGCACGCAATTGCAGACTGCATCATAGTTAGTTCCCAGTCTCTGCCCCAATCAAGGCACCCAGATTTCTAATCCACTAGTTATATCGAACCTGAAATTCTAACCAGAACTAACATTCACTATCCTGCATGCTTTTTATATGTAAAAGAAGAGAAAAGCATATACCTAAATGGGAGATTTGGGATCTATAACTTTCATTAAATCTCATCAAATCCTTCAAAATAATTTTAGAATTTATTGGATGGGAAATTCATCATAATAAAATTTCTGTTCTCAGACTGATAGCCAGAATGCTTAGGGGATGCAGTGAACATTTCCACAATGAACCAGGGATGAATAGCCACAGCCTCGTTGAGGTCCATCAGCTCAGTCGCCACAAGCACATTTGATTTTCCTACTTTAAACCATGTTGATTTCCACATAAAACATGCTCCATTGCTGAGATGACCAAGTGAGCAGAAAAAAATCTATGATGCACAGAGCCGCCGAGTCAGATATAACATTTCTTCACTTTATATTGACCTGAAAAAGTACAACTAAGTAAAGACTATATCACACCCTATGCGAGAGATCCTCTGTGCCCATCCACAGGGTAACTGGTCCTGAGCACAGGCCGTTGAAGCTGATTAAGCATAAAGCACAATGACCATGCAATGACATTCAGCAAAGCCACTGTCTGAGAAGAAACATTCTTGTTAGATCTATTAGGTGAGCAAGAAAGGAAAAGAAGAACCCAGAACCTTATAAAATGTAATATCCATTTTAAATCAGGCTAGCATTTTCAAAAAGCCTACGATACAAACTGTAGAGTGTCAAAATTATAAAATTATCTCCCTATGCAGATGTAGCTTCCCAGAAAAGTAAAACACATTCAGAGTGGGCTGTTGACTTGCCACCATCTCCCATGCCAAATCTGGGTTATCTGAGGCACTTCTTCAAAGAGGTCGACCTCTGCTATTAACAGCTGAACACCCCACCCCCAAAGAGAGAGTTCTACGAGAAGTTATATCATTCCCTTTACTTAGCTCATCCTTTCACACCAACACACACTTGCACAGAAAGGGCATGCTGTCCTCCTAGCAGCTCTGGGACTTTCTATAGCCAATGCAAGTGTCATTTTCACAAGGTGTCATAGAGGACAAGCAATGAAAACCCTGGAGCATGCCAAATGTACCAGGCACACTGATAGGACATCAGTACCAAATCTCAAAGTTGGTCTTGACATGGTTCCTGAACAACATTCTTTCTTTTCTTTTTTTTAAAACCTGGCCTTTACAAAGAGCAGAGAAGTGCATCTGAAACTAGTCACCAGCACAGGGGATATATTACTCAATTACATACGCACTAATCACTTAGGTATCTTGTTATAATGTAGATTCAGATCCAGTCTGAAATGAATCCCAGAATTCTGAATTTTTAAGCTAACTTGAGACAGTTGCAGCTTTTTACTCTCTGAGATATAAGAATCTAAACAAAGAACTTCACTTTGAACTAAGGTTCCTCCCTTTGGCTGTGCTAAAATTCCCAAAGGATGTCTTTAATACTTTAATAATAATAATAATAATAATAATAATAATAATAATAATAATAGGTAATGTTTATTGGGCAATTTCTTAATGTTCTTGACATATATTAACTTATTTAATCCTCCCAGTAACTTATTATCATCGCCATTTTACAGTCAGGGAAACTGAGTCATGGAGTAATGGAGTAACTTTTCAAGGTCACAGAGCTTCTGAAAGGAACAGGATTTGAACTGACATGACCCGACTTCAAAGCGTTTGGGGTAGGCACTATGCACACTGACTCCCAGGGAAAAAAAAACCAGCAAGCTATTTCAGGAAGATGGGTACCATGAAAGAGAGGACAGGGAAGGCAGAAACTTAGATGCAGATTTGGAAGAGACGCAGAGCTCACTAAAGTGCAATGTTTCCACGTAGTCACCACCAGAGGGAATGTATCAGTCAATTATGTTGTACAGCTAGGGGGAAAAACCGTGTATTTTAAATTTTCCAACCAGGCTGCACTAAACACCTTAGCAGATGTTCTCTGAACACTTTTACAACAGCCCACGCGCTGTAGAACCACTGTAAAATATCCAAGTATGTGGGAAAAAAGACCATTGGGACCGGGCTCGTGGCCAAGATACTGAGCATGATGCTGATGTTGGCGCCCTAGAGCAGCTCTTCTCTGACTCTCCTTAGTCCGTTTTGGCCAGAGACAAGGAAAGGGAGGAGCAAGACCCAAAGCCGCACCTCGCGCTCCCACAGCCTGGTGGAAAGGCGGCGTCTTTGCAGCGCAAGAGAAAGCTCGTGAAGGGGCAACCGCATGCTGTGGGAAACGTGCTTCATTTCCCAACCGAAGAAACAAGGCCCAGCCGGAAGTAGTCTAGGCGCTGAACCCCTATGAATGGGGAATCCAGGTCCGCTAGAGGAGTTTCTGGTGGCGCTGTCCAAGGTGCCAACGGCAGCAGCTGGCACACTTTGCCAACCGCGGGGCAGCTCAGCGCTTTGTCTATCTACCGCAAGGAAACGGGAAGGCTCCTGTCTGAATAAACACTCCCAGAGAGAGGGACGCAGCAAAGCGGCACTTGGTGGGTGGGGAAATTGAGAGAATGGGAGAAGGTGGGGAGGCAGGGGGCCCAGCGGGGAGATCATGGAGATCAGCCAAGAGGAGTTATTTGCAGCCGCGGCACGCAACACAATGAGATCTGTCCGCTTTGTGCAGCTCACCGGCAGCTGTGACTGCAGGGACAGGACCCCTCCCCCGCCTCAGGTCTCCACCTAGGAACGTTCAACTCTGGCACTGCATGGGCCAGGATCACTCTGTGGGGGTGAGAAAGGCAGGGGAGAGTGCAGGGAAGAGGCGAGAGGGAGAAGCCCGGCCAGGGGTGGTTGTGGGAGGATGCAAACAGCGGCAGGAAGAATATCTGCTTAGAGACACTCCTTCGTTTCTAATGAGGGGTGCTGCCTAGAAGCACCAGGCGCCAGCCAATCGCGGAGCCGCTGAAGCAGGGAAGTGGGGAGGAGAAAGGAAGGCCAGAGATTGAGGTGGGGGTAGCAGAGAGATGCCCAGGTCCCAGAGAAGGCGAGCCTCCTCGAGCCGGGCTGATATTAGAGACCCTGCCACTCCAACTCTCACTGCTGCACACCTGGACCATGGGGGTAGGGAAGAGGGAGAACAGAGGAGGGGCTTTCTTTGTAGGTGCATCCTTCCCAAGAGACGCTTCTCCACAAGCATATCAAAGTCTCTGTCCCCAAGCCCACCCCCATATTTAACACTACATCACTAGCCTGCCTCCTACAAGCCCCCACACACACCACCACTACCCTGTGTTAGTAATGGCTTCGCCGGGCACCCAAATTCTTAGCGAGGAACAAGGCAGTGAGATGCCTAGTCAGCAGCCTGCATTTGGTGTGCCGGATCAAACCTGCAAAGCAGCTCCTTCCATGCCTGTTCAACCTCACACCACCATTGTCAAAGATGCTCCACTGGCTCTCAGGGAACAGAGATCTCTTTGCAACTACAGACAGATTGCTCAAACCTCTCTGGCCCTCAGCTGGCAAATTCAGGCCCAGAAAATCTGTCTGATCCCAGATACTCAGCGAGCAACCAGCTGAGTTAAGAAACATGAGTGCCCAACCCAGGACCATGAAAAGGATGGGCCCAAAGGAGCTGCTGGCCTTCAGCTGAGAAGCGAACTCCAACTTTGAACGCTGGTGACAGAGATCACATCTGCTGACACACACTCACTCCACCTTCAGAGGAATTTAAACTTAGTTTCCAGCCAAAGTCTTTTTTTTATTAATTTGTCTATCTGTATACACAGTTTTGGTTCAGTGCTCTTTGGAGCTTCAGAAATGATAAATCCCCTCCCAGCTCCTCCACTTGCCTCCTGGTAGACTGCAGGTGTCTCCCCAGCTGGTAGGAACAGGGACAGAGGAGTTGTCGTGAAGGGTTGAGATGGGAGGTGGATTATGAAAGAAAGCTGAGATGAGGGGATACCCAGCTCTCTGTAGAGTGCAGCCTGGGGAAGGACTGAGGGGGCTGGGGATGGCTGGAATTCACAGAGCCCAGCCCCCAAAGGGGTAGACACTGCAATATCACACACTCAGGGACGCCAGAGGTTTCCACACAGGAAAATTCAAAAACCAGAAGTCTTACCTTGGAAAGCACCAGTGCCCAAACAGGTCTCCAAGGCACCCCTAGATGCAACGGGGTAGCAAGTGCACTTCGGCGAAGGGGCAAACTGGCACCAGGAAGGAGGGGTAGGGAATCAACTCCATGTCCCCCCTCACCCGCAGAAAGGCAGAAGGGGAGAGGGGAGTTATGGTGGGCAAGAAAGGATATGGCCAATCGATGAGCTTCTTGGCGTATTTCCTGACAATGTTATCTTCTCCGAAGATGAACAGGGATCTGTTGACGGTGAAACAGTTCTGCCGGACGGGAATGGGGTTGTACAAAGCCATAGTCCGCGCCCTCTGCGCTTTCGACTGCTTGTAGGCGGCCGCCGGCCCCGAGGCCGGCACCGGGGTTCCTTGCCGGTTCCTGCTCTGGTCCGAGTCTCCATCTCCCGACCCCGGCCTGCCGACCACCGCCTCCCCGAAGCGAGCCATCCTGAAGTTTAAACAGACAGAAGACACACAAAGGTGATCGCCGAACACCTGCACACAGCAACAAGCAGAAAGACACACGGAGACTCAGAGCCGCATCCAGACCAGCGCAGGGACCACCGCCTCTGGGGAGCCCTGCGAGCTCTCTCGGGAGAGGCGGCAGCAAGCAGCCTCGCCGCTCTGAACTGTTGAATCTAAATGCAACCTCCGCGATGCTCCATTCCTCAAGAAGGAAAAAAGGGGGGGGGGTAGGGCTAGGGGGGGGTGCTCAGTTTCTGGAGGCAATTTTTTCCCTCAAAATGCCACTGTGTGGTGGTGGCGAGGGGCCGAAGAGGAGAGGGCTGAAGTAGGCTGCTCTTCAAACATAGCTCCTCGCCTAGCAAGCGCACCACCTAGCTCAGGGAGCGAGGCAGGCACGGCCCGCTAGGTAACAGTTTGGTGATTTATTGGTTGGGGGGAGGGGTAGGAGGGAGGGGAAAATGAAAACAAAAGAACTTTGAGAAAGAAAAGGCGAGGCCCGGTTACGGTGACATGCTTTATGACGCCAGCTCCTACAAGTCCATCTAAGAAATTCCACAGCCAAGACTCGGGTCTTTCAATCTGCCAGCGCAGACGCATCCAAAGGTTGGAGAGAAGGAGGGAGGGGGGAGAGCACTACTGAGGTTCCTGCGTAAACCGCAACGCCCAAAATCTCAAAATCACAAGTCGATCCACCCGGAGAGGGACAAATGACTTCACAGCTCCTGCGTTTGGGGTAGAAGTTGAGCAGCATCCAGAGAGCAGCGAAGCCCGAGGGCCAGCATCCGCCCGGAGCGCTCGCCGCCGCCGCCGCCGCCGCCGCCGCCGCCTCCCGGGATCAGCATGCAACAGCGATCCGCGGCTGCGCCGGCAGAGGGCGGGAGCGCGAGAGGGCGGGCGCTGGGGCGAGGGAGGAACAGGTTGCAGCCAGCCTAGCGGTGGCCCAGCAGGGACTTATCTGAGGACCGAACTTCCTCTCGAAGGACGGGGTCTTCCTCTTCCACGCAGCTGCACCGAGCGGAGCAGACGCGGAAGGAGAGTAGGGTACCTGGCGCTCAGGAAGAGCCCCGGCCGAGCCAGAGGCGCAGCAAGGGGGCGCGGGAGCCTGGAGGGGCGCGGGGGACAGGACGGGATAAGGGTCCGAGCTGCCAGCTGGTTTGCCTTGTTTGTACCCGGCCACGCTACGTCGGTCCAAAAAGAGTCACCTTACCCCCCAGTGACGCCGAGAGGCTAGCGCAACGGCACGGCAGTTTCCGCAAGAGAGCAGGGCACCGGCGTGGAGCGCACACGCACGTGGGCCACGCGGGGTTCCAGTGCCGTGCGGTGCACCGCTGCGCAGTTGTGCGCGGTGCTGAGCTCGCTGCCGCCCTAACCTGGAGTCCCTGCCTTTGCGCCCTGCACGCTGCTCTCCAGGACCGCATGGCTGCTGCTCAGCACCTCGCTGGCCCCACGCACTGCGCCAGGGATTTCCACAGGGAAGACGGCACCCTGGCTCCATCTCCTCGCCCAGCACCCAGGAAGCCCGATGGGAAGGCTAGGCTCTCTGGGGGCTCTTCTGTGCCGGAGCCTCTGCCCTCCCCCTGATGGCTGCAGCTAGGGCAGCCTCCTGGGTGCCACTCCAGCAGTGCCTAGTACTTGACCTAGAAGGGTTCCAGATGTCACGGGGTTAGATGGCGATGGGTGAGCTAAAACTTCCCTTCTCACAATCCTAACAGAAGGCCTCTCCCGCTCCCACTTTTACTTCGAATAAGCTCCACCGATTTGCCTTCACCTACTCTAAGAAAAAAAATGAGAAGAAAGAAGAAGAAGAGGAAGAGGAAGAGGAAGAGGAAGAAGAAGAAGAAGAAGAAGAAGAAGAAGAAGAAGAAGAAGAAGAAGAAGAAGAAGAAGAAGAAGAAAGCAGCAGAGCTAGAAAAAGAAGCTGACAGTCTGAAAAAATCACCCCCATATTTAGCACCCAAGCCTCCTACAAGTTATTAAATGCTTTACGCTGAGGACGGGTACTGCCGTCCCCTCCTATGTCCACACTAGCTGGGGCACACCTTCCTCTGCTTGTTACACATAGTTGTACCCAAACCTCCCCAACAGAGTCATGGGAGGGCTAGGGCGAGGCAGGAATCAGGCTGAGGCGAAGCCCAGAGGTCGGAAGGCGTGAGTGTGACCTTGCGTGCGGGAGAGGCAGTGGCTGTGCTTATGAGAGTATTTGCTGCGGGCTGAGGTAACTCCTGAGTGGAAGTGTGTCTAGGGGTGGGAGGAGGCCACGTGAGTACTCACACGAGTCTGTTGTGTGAGTACGTGTGTGTTTGTGTGCCTGTGGGTGTGAGTGTGTGATTGTACACATTTGGAGGGAAATGCTTTGAGCCTAAGAAGCTCAAAAGAAAGACTCAGCCAGAGGACAGTGTGTTGACCTTTTGATTCAAAGGGGCCCATTTCAGGCCAAATTACTATTCAAGGTGAATCAGCTGTAATTGTTGAGTTCCTTTTACTGCCTTTCTGGGTCCTTCCTCCTGCCTTAATTGGAGAGTCCTCTTTTTTCTGAATACTTAGTCAAAAGAGAAAGGACTGGGGGTTGCAAAAGTCCCTCAGTCAGGCAGTAATTTAAAACCAGTCACAAGTGGGATTCTCAGTACCCCATAAAATTTCATAGGACCAGAAAGGGTTTTCTGAAATTATCAAAAATGTGTCCCTGCTCTCCAGGAGGACCACAGCTCATGGCATACAAATATACTCAAATCATTCATTTGACAAATATTTGCATGTATCTTTCATGTGCCAGGCACTACTTTAAACACTAAGGACTAGATAATGAATAAAATGGAGAATGACATAAATAATGTATCTTCTTAGCACGAATCAAATTGTGTGGCTTCACTGGCTAGATTGTGCCACAGATGCCACGCTCATGCTGAGACTTCTCCCTTTTCCTTCCTTTGCATTCATATGTTGATGCCTCTTTGTTGATACCCAGGTTGAGAAGGGCTCCCTGCCTTTTACCACCCAGTAGTGGTTGTTGCAAGATCATGGACCCAGACTTGTTTCCTTGACGCCACTCACTGCGC
This sequence comes from Capromys pilorides, assembly GCA_004027915.1. Taxonomy (NCBI): domain Eukaryota; kingdom Metazoa; phylum Chordata; class Mammalia; order Rodentia; family Capromyidae; genus Capromys; species Capromys pilorides. The sequence continues at coordinate 5,668 of PVKN010002194.1, read as the reverse complement.
AAAGATCCAGTACAAAAAATTCCCTTTCTTGTCTTGACCATGCCCTACGTTTTCTGTGGCTGCTGTAATTATTGAGAGATCTGGACTACTCATGACAGGATATTACACATGGACTCCTGAAGGTACCCCACCCCACCCCCAAGATGAGATCTGCCCTCCTGCCCCAGAGGGGTAGGCTTCACAAGTGCAGTGCATGCTGGGAATCACGCAGAACACACTGGAGGGAGCACCTCGCAAGGGAGTTAAAAAGGAGGATTCTGGGAAGGTGTAGCCAAAGAGGGTGGGGCAAACACGATAGCATCACTGGCCTTGGGAGGGACACGGCCCACAGGCAGCAGTACTGCTAAGAAGACATATTTTCTTCTTTATCCCCCATTTGGCTGTCATGGCTCTTGAGAGCTCCCAGATCTATGAATTTCTATACTGGTTCTTGTTCTCCACACTCTCATTCTCCCAACTGCCAGATGGCTATAATTTTATTGATCAGATTTTTAAATGTATTTAATTATCAATTTATGTAAACCCTACAACTAGCCCTCACCACAAACCTCTGAGGTCAGCCTGCAACACGTTATTATGACCCTGAGGTGACATACAAAGCAGCCAAGTTTAAGAGCTGTGGAGTTTTCTGAGGCCTGATAAGAGGCAGTGTGGACTTCTAACAACTCTGCCTTCCGGTTTCTAGTACCCGCGCTGCCAGATTCCAGATGGTTCATCCACAAGAGAAGAAATGAGGCCGTGACACTCAGCCTCGGGAAACTGTGCGCCTACGTTCCTCAGATTGAATCTGACCAGTGGCCAAATGCTCTTGGCACCACATTGGGATAGCATTTCTTGGCACATGGCTGCTGCCCTCAGGAGACACTATTGCAATCATGCCCCCAAAGGGAATGTGGTGGGCATTTGCCTTTCAGTCCCCTTCAAGCCCTATAAGCGGAAATGTGGAAAATCAGGAACTGAACTCTGACAGGAAACCACTTTGAAGACCCTCTGAGTATCCCTTTCTAGCCTCAGGAAACACAGTGGTTATTTTCCTGTTGTCAGAGCACCACCTACTGGCCATTTGTGAGACATCACTACCTCCCAGTGTCCCACACGTAGCTCAGACCCCAGACATTCCTAACAGTTGATCTGGAGTCACCAGCCTTCTGCTCCCTTATGGGCGTATAAGAGGTTCAATTCCTAAATTTCAAAACAGTGCAACCATCCCACCTTACAGACCCTGAAAAGTACAGCTGCACATACTGGGCATAGGTCACTACCACACACCACATACAAAGGGCTAGACAAAGCAGTAAAATGCCTTCAGTGTTTTTCTGCAAGCAGTGATAAGCACATTAAGAAGCCAAGCAGGATCAAGAGAACTAAGCGAAAAACTTTCCCAGATTATTGATCCCGTGCAGATTATTAAATTTCAAAGCCTTTATCTTATTTCTCCACTACTCAGGGAACCAGCCCAAGATGCAAGCGAGAGAGATAGGTATTAGCGGGTAATCCCTTCAGCCTCCTCTGCAAAAGAAGAAGGACAAGGTTGGTCACAGTGTGCCCAGATCATACAGACCACAGGAGCATGTACAGTTCCAAGAAGATAGATGTAGGTGGCAAGGTCGGAGAATTGGTCAACCTATTCCCCAATTCTTGAAGCTTCCCAGATCTGGGATCTGGGATCTGGGCCCTTTTCCCATAGAACTTTAGCTCATCACTAAGGAATTCGCAAATGCAGGCCTCCTCTAAAAGGAATGTGTGTACCCCTCTCGCCAGCCTTGCTCTATCACCTGCCCCCAGCCTGCCAGTTACTCTCAGATAGCTTATGCTTAACTATCAGAACCCCTTTTGTTCTATTTTTCCCCTGTTGAGCTTTTCCAAGAAATAGACTCTTATGCAAAGCAGTGCTCTAAGGAACATAATGCAGAGGATTTGGGAGTGGGTTCTTAAGAAAAAGGTTGGCAAGGAACCATGTGCAAATACATAGCAAAGCAGAGGAGCAGGATGGCAGCGCAGAATCTTGGGAGTCTGCTGGCTTTCGCAACACCAGGCAGCCCGCACTGGGGTGGAAATGTAACTTCCCATCTTTATGTAATGTCCAGCTGTAGAATCAGCATCTCTCAAATCCATGCCTGAGAAACCCCACAGCTTCAACTCCCTAGCAGCTAGCAAGAGGTCCACGAATCTTGCACACAGATACCTTTAAAATCATCCACTGATGACAACTCAGCATCTCCTGGGTGCCAATCGAGTTAATGATTTCTCTCTGCACCTTTGCTGCAGGACTGTGAGCCACATCCTGTTATCTGAGGCCCAAAGGGTCCAGGGTTTGTCTGAGTGCTCACAGCTAGAAAATAGCAGAGCAGAAGCCAGAATCTTTATAGTGTCACAATGCATGTCAAAATAGTATTTTCCTTGTTTGTTTAAGAGTCAGGTCATAGGCATGGTCCTGTACCTTGCAGAGATTAGGCAACACTTTGAGCTATAGAGTCTCTCAAAGAGTTAAATATCTAAGAATGTGTGCTACTCTTCTCCATGGACTGTTATGAAATATATTTAGTTAATACGTGGAAAGCCCTTACTCCAGGACCTGGCATGCAATGAGTATTGCATAAGTGTTTGCTATATACAGTTCAGCTATGGTGGCTGTAACAGGGTACACAGAAAATGCTGTGTATCCGGTGGCTTTCTGCTTCTGAAAGCACAGAGACACATCTCTGGAGTGGCTTTAGCATATGAGGGGCAGACAGCGGATCATACACATGGAAGTGCCTGAGACAGGGGGAAAAGGGATAGGGAAAAGGAGGATGAAATCTTGAAGACCAGTGCTCGGGGACTCAAAACTCTGTGGTTTGTAAGACAGCTGTGCGTTTGCTTACTCGGTCATGAATTCATAAATCCGTTTAGTGAATGCTCATTAAGCCCCTTTTCATGTGCTGCACATTGTTCTCGGAGAACCTGAGGTTCAAAGATAAATTAGACAATCACAGCTTGTAAGAGCTTATAGTCTAAAACAGGAGAAGGGAAAACATACCCACCAAGGACACTGTACAAGCAGAATGCAGAGTGCATCAGAAGAGAGCACTTGGGAGGAACCAAGAAGGGAGACACCTCCTTTAGCCAGAGCCAACCAGAAGAGAGAGAATCCACAGGATCTCTTTGAAAGAGATGGCACTGTAGGCCTGAAGCAGCACTCCAGGGACACAGTGACTGCCCATGGGAGACACCATTGCCATGTGGCCCTATAAGAGAATCTGATGGGCATTTATCTTATAGTTCTCATAAAGATCAAAAGTGGAGATGTGGAAAACCAGCAACCAAATTGACTGGAGGCCACTTAGAATATTGAAGATGTGAACCTCAGTAGGATAGGCAAGGATGACTGAGCCTTGAAAACATCCATTTCTTTTGCCATATCTAGGGTGACAGAGATGATAGCGTTACCACTGAAATCTTTTCTTTTCCATAAGATGAGGTCACTGCAACCTGAGGAAAAGCCAACTCCATTGAACTTAATACAAATTAACTGCTATTGGGAAAGTCAGTGGGGAAGTGCAGAGTTTAGGCCCTTCCCCATCACTTCCCACCTTCCCTCCCACTCCAGGATCCCGCCTTGCTGTCCCACTGAGGCAAAGTACAGCAGGGGACTTGGCAGAGCTCCAGCCTCAACTGTGAGGGCAAGAACAAGTGACGGCTACACGCCCTTCCGTCCACCCCCGGGGCCTCTCACTCAGAAAACACAACACAACCTACACACTGCAAAGCTTACTCAGCCTGGGTGGGCCAGGGCTGATTCATTCATTCAGCAGCCACATGAAGAGAGCCTTTCAGATGTCAGGCATCACGTCAGGTGCTGCAGGTAGTGCCTAGGAGGCAAAGGGCAGGGAAGATGCTGCACAGCTTGCCTTGTCTTCATCCACTCCCTGCAGGGCTCTCTTGAAGACAGGGTCCCTCTGCAGAGAGAGCAGCTCCTGCCTAAAGCAGAGCTTGGAGGAACTTGAAAGCCCAGGGAAGAGAACCAGGCTCCACCACACCCACCCGCCTTGCCTTTCCCAGCACCCTTTGGGTGGGAATCATCTGCGAAATAAGCTGCCACTTGTCCATCACCACACCCTCTTGCTCCCACTCTCCCCTACACAGAGCAGCTGGTTACACCCACCTGCTATGAAATAATCAAAGTGAATAAGGTATTTCCATATGATATGGACACAAGGCCCAAGTGTATACTTGGGCAGGCCATTTGTCCCTTCCACTTCCTGCAAAGCATACTATGACTCTCTCTGGTCCTCCAGATGTTCCTGTTCTACCCTCCTTTCCCTTGACCATTTTGCAGCTTTTAGTACTACTGAACTCTCCTCCTCCTCATGTAGCCCCTGTCAGTATCCCAGGTTCCATATCTTTTTTGTTTCTCTTGCTCTTGTTGTTGTTCCTATTGCATCATGGGAGCATCTGGTGGGTCTTCAGTCCTTAACTTTCCCTCTCTGACTGCTCTCCCTCTAAGGTCATATCCTTACTCCATTGAAACCAGTTGTATTTTCATCTGTAGCCCCCAGCCCTCCTTTTCACCTCATTTCCAGACCCAAATGTTGAATGAAATAGTGGGTATCACCTCATCACCTCAAGCTCAATGTGTAGAAAGTGAATCCATGATAATACCTTCAAAATAAGCTATCCTTCCCTAAGATTCCAATTTCTACCCATGTGACATTATCTTTCCTGTCAATCGCTTACCTTCAGAGGCTCCCCATTGCCTATAAAAGACCAAACTCTCCAGTCCAAAAACTTAAGACAACCCGACTTCAATCTACCTATCCACCACCATTTCTTCATGTACCACAGCAACAACACAGCTGTAATTCATGTCCACTCCTCCCTCAACATGCATGCTCACAACACCTACTTTAAATGAATCCACGGACATCCTTCCCCTTTTCTGCTTCTCCAAAGACAAGCTCCAGTTCAATTCTACCTTCAACATGAAGCCATCAAATATCTCCAGTTCTCTATCATTTGTACAGTATTCACTGTTGACATTCTCATGACTAGAAAGTCACCATTACTTTCCTATTTAACACAGTTATGTATACCTTGCCTCCTCAACTATGGTGTGAGCTTCTTAACATTGGAAGGGTGTCTCTTATCCTTCATCTTATTACAGAGAGTGCTTGTGCTACATTATCCTCACAGAAGGCCTTCACTAAGTACATAGTCAAGTGAGTGAGTGAACTCTTTGGAGAAGAAGATTGATGCTTGATTATTCAATATCAATCGAGTATTCGGGTCCTGTGCAATGAGTACCCTTCCCTTAACACAGTCTGGCTCTGATTTGAAGTCCATATTCCCTTGCACATGTTTCTTCCACCTGTTCCTTCCAGGTGGAGTGGCCATCTTCCCTTTTACAATAAGAAAGAATGCTTCCTTCGTATGTGGGAGATTGGGTGACGCCAACTCATGGAGGAGGCATTTCTAGTGCCACAATAGCCTATGTGTATAGTATCAGTCATTAAGTTATAGATTCATCTCCTAAAAGTGTGTCCTAGTCTATAAATGTGGTTGAAATAAGATTTGGAGAGTCAGTTATTAAAAGAAAACACAGAGATACCCACATAAAGAATATTTTCAGATCCCTTTCCACAGGAAATGAAATGAAGAATAAATTTCTTCCAAAAAAAATCAATGACAG
>PVKN010002193.1:0-44344 GCA_004027915.1 Capromys pilorides | reverse complement strand
ATTCTATATTCTATGGGTGAATTTAAATAAATTGATAATGAGCATCTCATATGCTAATTTCTTTGACTCCTAATGAAACTGTCTTTAAGGAGTTTGATCTTCTTAAGACCTCATTCTGGGATGGCCATTTGGGAGTTCTCTCCCACTTCCTACTCTTTGTTTTCTCTTTCCTCTTGTGCTCTCCCTTATTGGCCAGTTGCTAACAGAAATGTGGGCCCAAAAAATCCCAAGGGGAGACAGGTCACATGGGGCTGGCACTGGGGAAAGAGTTAAGGACGCAGGGATGAGATGGGATTCCAGGCTGGGGAACCAGGGAAGCCTTAGTCATAAAGGCCGAGCAGTGCTTGAAGGTGTCCAGCTTGGAGGACACAGTCACTGGCAATGGCCAGCCATGCAGGCATGTGAGAAATCTGGCTGGAAATTTTATGGTCTTTGAATTGATACTATATGTTGAGAACAACTGAAATATTTTTAATAGCAAGTATGCCACTAAGACTTTGGCATTTATTTCTATTTATTAAGATTTTTTGAATGCTCCTTAATAACATTTTAATACTTTTCCAGTGAATGTCTTCCACTTACATCAGCAGTTTGACTCCCAAGTGCTTTATGTTCTCTTACCTTTGTGAATGAAACTTTCTTCTTTTTTTTTTTTTTTTATGGCCGGCTCAGCCTGCCCTGGTGGTGGGGCTGGCACAGCATGTAGTACCGGGGATTGAACCATGGTCCCTGCGGTTGCCTAAGCTTGCCTAAGCAAGCACTTTAGACCACTGAGCCTTCTTGCCAGCCCGAGACTTTCTTTTGTAGTTCTTTCTTTACTAGTTGGCTGTTACTGGGATAAAAGAATACTATTGGTTTTTTTAAGTTGGTCCTGCATCAGGAAAAACTTAAAATTTCACCAGTGGTAATAATCTGCTGGTCCTATTGGGTTTTGTGTATAAATAACCACACTGTCTGCAGTGAATAATGATTTAATATCTCTTATCCTAGTCTATTTATAGTTATCAACTGCTGCTACCCAATCATCCCAACACAGGAGCTTAAAATAGTTTTTATTTTCATAAATTCAGTAAGTCCCAGGATCAGAAACCACACAGCATTATTGTATCTTATTCTATTTATTGGAGGCAATTCACTCACTGCAGTCCAACCTCCAGGGGAGAGAAACTATCTCTACTTTTTTGAAAGGACATATTTCAAACCACCACATCTTGCAATAATTTTTTTCTTCTTTTGTTGTATTTTTAAAACCTCATTGGCAAGGACATCTGTGTTAGTCAGCTTTCTGTGGCTGTGAGAAAACACCTGACACAAATCAACTTGAAAGAGGAAAGGTTTATTTTGGCTCATGGTTTTGGAGGCTTGGGTCCACAGTCACTTGGCTCTGTTGTATCTGGGTGTGGGGAAACAGAGCATCATGGGAAGGAGGAGGTGACTGAGGGCATGACTGAGGAAACCTACTCACCTCACGGCATCCAGGAAGCCCAAGAGCTAGAGGGAAGGGGCAGGGGCCAGGAATAATCCTCAGACACACACCCTCAAAGCCTGTTCTCTTCCTCTAAATGGCTGTCTGCTTCTGATACTGCCAAATAATGCTGTTAAATTGTGATCTCATCCTCCGCACACTGTATGCTTGGAGCCAAGTCTGCCACAGATGAGCTTTTAGACACTTTTACATTGTAGGCCTAAACCAACAGACACCCCAATACAGGTTGAATGATAGCAGGGATAAAAGTTTTGTTTTGTTCCAGACCTTAAAGGCCTAGTTTCTGCATCAGGTCTACGGTTAACCTTAGTATTTTTGTATAAGTTTATGTCAGAATAAAGGAATTCTGGTCTAATTTTGGTCACTAAAATGACCATTGCTTTATTACAAGCAAACATAAACTTTGTAAGATACGCAATGTGATAAAAATGCTATAAATGTTTAAATTTTAAGAACTTATTATTGTAAAAGACACATTGCTGTTAATACACTTCAAAATGCTCCCTCTGACTTTTAGATCACTGTGTTTTGTTGTATTTTAGGGAAGGATCTACAAGGTGTTCAGGGTCTTATTACTAGATCCGACTTGCAGTGATTCTCCTGTTTACAGCCTCCCAAGTGCTGAGGTTACAGGCGCACACCACCATGCCCAGTCTAAATTGCCATCTCAGTGTGCCCAGTGAGTGAGGCTGGCACAGCAGGCCCAGGGATTGAACCCTCTGCCCCTGCACCTGCTTGCAGGTGTAGATCACTGTTATTGTGGTTCTTGTCACTTTCTCAAGCAGTTCTGGAAGTTCTCGTTCATGAATATCTCTATGAAATGTGATCAAAACTATGGGGAATGCATCTGCCAAATGCAACAGCAAGACAGCTCCAAAGAGCATTACGGTGTGTCCTTGTCCGCCTTAGTCATCAGACCTGGCACACTGTGGCTTCTGGCTCTTCCCCAAAGTCAAGACAGTCTTGGAAGGTCAACCTTTCGGATTTATTCAGGACACTGAGGTCACCATGACAGTGCAATTTAAGACATTCATGAAAGAGGACTTCCAGAACTGCTTCAGAAAGTGTCAACAATGGGGATAAATGTGCTTTAAGTAAGGGGGAGGACTTTGAGGAGGCTTATGGTAATGTTTATTTTACAGTAATACATTTTTAAAAATTAAACTTTTATCATATCTTTGATCATATCTTACAGTTTGGTGTTGACAGACTTTATTTCTTTTTCTTTTTCTCTTTTAAAGTGGTCTTGATGATATTAAATCATTATATTGCTGGGTTAAACTGCATTTGAGCTTTTAAAATATATTATTAGATTTTCTTAGATCATACATTAGACAAGGTTTTCCATCTATACTCATAGATTTAATAAGTCTAACCTTTCTCTTGTGCTGCTCATATTTGTTTGCTGAACCCCATTCAGGGCAATGTATCTTCTACTAAGATAAATTTTTAAAATTTAATACATATTAATCAGAAATTAGAATAGGACTTGGATAGCTCCTCTCCTTTTCTGTATTCATCAACTGGAAAGTTTCACAGTGAGCCTCTGTTGTAGACAGACCTTACCCTTTTTTAATTTTTTTGATGAATTTTATTACTTTTAATAAGAAATAACAATATGATAGTTTCAAAACACATTAGTAGTACATTCACCGTAATTGACACATTGCATATTGTTGTCCTTGTAGTAGTTTTACAGAGCACAAGGTGTAGACGTGATAAATTTTCTAGTTGATATTGGTAAGGAAAGAAAAAAGAAAAAATTTCTTCTCTTTGAACTAAGAGGAAGTAATTGTATATATAGTCCAATGTTCCATAATTGGAGTGGGTTACCGATAAAACTGGCAATGTTGGAGGCTGCTAATTTAAGCCTCTTACAGCTCATCATGTTAATCTAGCTCTGCATTTTATGCCTCATAATTAAGCTTTTCTGCTGGGTGATCAAGGGCAAGTCAAAGCAAGACCTGTGTAACAAAACATTCATCTTTTGTATCTTCCGGGATCAAGTTCCCTCAGGATTAACTTTGGAACCACGTACAGTGCTTTGTAGAACTGTTGTCAGTGTCAGCCATAGGGATGAGTCATGGCCATTGCTTGACCAGTTTGCTCTCTGTGAAAGCCTGAGAGAACATTTTTTCTCTTGCCGACTTTTCTTAGACACACTATACTTCATTTATCCCTTTCCTCTGAGGTCCCATAATCTCCTTGAACAGAAAATTTGGGAAACCACTGAATTATAAGATGTTACAGCACAGGTTCTCTTATGTCCTGAGTCCTCACTGACCTTGAAGGGCTAGGGCCAAAATGTTGATAAATAGCTACTTCGAGAATCTTTACTCTCACAGAATTGAAGACGCAGATGAAATGGACAGATTCCTAGAAAAGTACAAATTATCAAAACTGAATCAAGAAGGTATAAGAACTCTCAATAACCCAATAGCAGCCAATGAAATATGAAATGCAATAAAAAGCCTACCGACAAAGAAAAGTGGGACCTAATGGATTCACCACTGAATTCTACAAGAAATTTATAGAAGACATAATCCCAATACTCCTTAAACTCTTCAATGATATCGAAAAGGAGGCAATCCTTCCAAAATCATTCTTAGAGGCAAGTATTACACTGATAGCCAAACCAGAAAGAGATACAACTAAAAAAGAAAACTACAGGCCAATCTCTCTCATGAACATAGATGCAAAAATCCTCAGTAAAATCCTTGCCAATAGAATACAACAAATCATCAAGAAGATTATACACCATGACCAGGTAGGATTCATCCCAGGGATGCAAAGATGGTTCAATATATGCAAACCTATAAATGCAATACACTTTATCGATAGAGCCAAAACCCTTTTTTTTAACTTCCGGCAACTTACATGGGGCTCATTTCTCCAGCCCCTGACCTACTGCTTCATCTCCGGTTCATGGCTTGTGTCTCTCTCCTGTCTGTGTTTGTTGTGCTTATGTTTGGCCGGGGATGGCAATACATACAGTTTGGCTTGTCTGTGTTCTGGGTGGAAGTTACAATATAGTCATAGGAAAATCAGACTTCCTCCTGAGCCTTCATTATCAATGACCGATGTAAGAAAAGACAATACAATTCTGTGGTGGCACTAAAATTTACAGCATTTAAAAAGTGTTAGAATAACTTACAGTTTATTATAATTTTATTTTTCCTCTAAGGTCTCAATGTGGCTTTTTAGATTCAAGGGCCATTTGCTCATACCCATAGTGATGACAAAGGGAGCTTGTTCTCTGGTAGCATCAGAGAACCAGAGGGTGGCTTATGCCCTGAACTTGAACCAGTTGGTTGCTCAGTTGCCCTGCGTAGTCAATGGGAAAGAAATATAGGAATGGGGAATTCTTGAGAGTGGACAGATCTACACCAAACTTCACTGAATATTCATCCAAAAGAAAAGTAAATCAACACAAACCAAACTTATTTTTTTAACACTGAGAGGAATTAGGAAGTTTTAGGTTGATGTCTTTGTGCAATGACATGTGGATCTAGAGCAAGGTCAGTTAAAGAAACATAAAGAGTGCTCCACTTTTTACATGCCTAAAGATAGTGGATGAAAATTTAACCTCATTACCTTCAGATCAACAGAAGCTGGGTTCCTCATCTCAGGCTCTTACTCCTTAGAGATGTCTTGTCACCTCATGTGTTAGTTTATCACCACCATATGAAATGTCTAAGATCATTCACTTGGAGAAGCCTTATTTTGACTGGAGACTCCATTGCTTTGGGCTGTGGTAAGGAAGTACAACATGGCCAGGAGCAGAAGTTCTCTTTAGGGGCACACCACAGTGTCCTAAGGAACTTCTATTAGGTCCCTTCTCCCAGTGATGCTACTCTGAGAACCAAGGCTTTAACACATGGGCCTCTAGGGGCAGACTCTGGCACCTGGTATCCACATGTGTTACCCTTTTCCAGTGTCTGTCCCGGAGAAATGTTTGCTAGACGGGAAACTGCAGTCTAGTTCTGCCCATAGATTGTTAAGGTACGTTGCCAATGTGATGAGCTGAGGAGCTGCCCAGGGGAGTAGGAGGGTATACTTCTGAGAGCTTTGAGCAAGTCATGTGTGACATTAGGGACTACATTTAGCTCCCAGCCCCTAGCCCTCTGGCACTGCTCCCTTTGCTCTGCTTCCTGGCCTAGCACCATCTAAACAGCTTTGCTTGACCATGTCCTTGCACCAAGATGCACCTTAGAGCCAGCTGACAATGGACTGGACCTTCTGAAGCCATGAAACAAATTAAACCTCTTCTTAAAATTGTAGGTGTGGACAATTTGTTGCAGCAATGGGAACAGTGACTCACAGAATATTGCTAGCCAGTTATAGGACTGCTGTCACAGGATTTCACATTCCATAAAATGGAAAGTCCATAATAAATCAAATAGAAAGTCTTCCAGCTTCATGGACATTTCTCACAGTCTTGTCTCAGCCTGGTGCTGACTGCTCCTTCCCAGGATGTGTTTTAATGATCAGGGTGACCAATATCTCCTAATCAATGATTCCATTCTGCTTGCTCTCTTTATTGACTTCTCTGCAGATCTGACCCCGGGGAAAGTCACGCTATGGCTACAAAACAATAAGATGTGAGGACATCCAGTTTGATTTTATAGCTGCCCCACTTGGCCCCTGGCTGTTCTCACCCCCTTTTCTCTCCCACTTCCTCTTGGAGAAGGTGGTTCACTGTGGGAATGGCTGTTGGTGTTTCACACCCTTCCAGTCCCACACCACATAGCCTACATGGCTCTAAAGGCAGATTTTGAGAAATCAAAGCACTAAAGCAGAGAGTCTGATTGGATTAGAAAGGCGAGAGTGCATTTTCTTGATAACAACTGTTTCTCCAACAAAACACAAAACTGAACAAATGAATCTACTGAATCACAAGGGCAGTGATGAATTACTTCTTTTTTTCTTTTTTTGGTGCCTGGTAGGGTTATTTCCCATCTTCCAAAGCTTGAGTCCTAATGAGCTCCAGGGGGACAGAAGGCTGTCAATCACTGGGTACTTTTCAAGTAGAGTCATCTCTGCCCCATCAGAGAACCACAAGGCATGAAATAATTAGAAAGCTCGAAGTAACTGCCCTGTTTTACAAGAGCAAAATCCGTATGTAGATCATTTACATAGACTTGTCACTTTCCATTACTGTCCTCATGCAGGCAAGGTGGCAGTGGGGGAGAGGAAGCCGAGGTGGCCAGCCTTGTCCAAGGTGCGTGTGCATGGCACTTTTCCTGCACCCCACTTTCCTGACTGCTGAATCAGTGCAGAGTACCTTTTCTTCTCCATTATATAAAAACCATTCGCTGCTATGGCAGCAGACCCTGTGCTTCAGAGAAAAAGAAGGAGAAGAAAAAGAGCTTTTGCATCCTGCTATTGTTAGAGGAGAATTCACTTTGAGGAGCATTTCAAAGCCGATCCGATTGGGGAAAGAATCACGTTAAATATGAAATATTTATAAGAGCATGAAAGCAATTGGCAAAGTTGCCTGGAAAATAAATACTTCTCTTCCTTTGGATGGTTTAGGTGGGGGCTTTTAAATGCTCTAGAGGGAACGTAAATAAGTGCAAATACAAGTGTGATGCATTCTCAGGCACAGGCGTGTGTGCACACATATGCACACACTCACATGCATGGTTGAATGGGTTGATAGGATTTAGGCCAATCTGCATCTGAATGCTGTTTCTCAAATACAGTGGCAATACGAGGTCATTGAAGACTGTTTTGATAATTGTGCTTGAAGAAGCCTTCTACTAATGCCCACAGAGCAAGCAGGCCTACATCCGGGAGTCTGGGCAATGACCAAGCTGTTCCCCAAACACACCCTGGACGGAGGCTCTGGAGGGCTACCCTGCACCTCTCAGCCCACTGGCATAATTCAGTGGTAACCAGGAGTATACTTTGAGAAAAGAAAAAGATGACTTGTTCAAAGCCAGAATAAATGTTATCAGAGTGCAGTGTTTTCATCTCTGTCCTTTGTAGATTAAAAAAAAAAAAAAAATCCCATCCCCAAGCCCTGCCCACCTGAACATACGATTATTATTTATTGACTTACATAGTTAATGGAAACTCTGTGTCAACTATGTGTGATTTCAATATCTGTGGGGTCTTTCTCTCTTCGAAAGAGAGAAGTGAAAATATTTTTCTTTAAAGTAGTGTCTCCAGTAAATAAACCACATATTTAACTCAATATTTGCCCCCTGAGCCTGCTGATCAGCTTATGTAATATCTCACACTACTCGGGGGCTAGTGCATAGCAATGTGGTTGGCAGAAGCATCAGAATCACTACCTGGGTCATTCATAACCTGGAACTGGTGCTTGTTTTAGACCTCAAGGTCCACAGACTTGGACGCTGGCCAGTTTTCTGAATTGACAAATGCATTGTTAGGTTCTGGTCAAGATGGGGAGGGTTCTGAAGACGCAGGCACGACTTCTGGTGGTACCTCCCTCACCCAAGAAGGCCAGCTTTACCTAACAGCCATGGCAGGGGTCTGCACTGCAGCTGAGTGGCTCCTTATCTAAGAGATCACCAAGTGGGACGGCTTTGTGGACGGCTTTCAATCAGCTTTCTTTTCTATCCCCCCTCCCTCGCACACAACAAAAGTCTAAATCCTTTTTCAGGCCAGATTGCCCTATTTCCCTGCGTGGGCCAGGCAGATTGGAAACATGTTTGTCATTCAGCTCTTCCCCAGGCTAATCAGGAGACACTGGGGTGGTGGGATTTCTGCGTTTCATCTACAGAGCCTGCCTCTAAAAGCAGCAGCGCAGAGGCCTCTGGGCTCGCCCGAGAGCTGCCTGTCATCTCTGCAGACAGATGGAAAAATATTGTTAACCACGAGCCTGAGCACAAGGTTTAACAAGGATTTGAATCGAAAATGCAATCCTCCACATAGCCCAACTTGATCTGGTCAACAGAGCCGAACCCCTTATTCTGTTCTAACAAAGTGCTTCACAATAATGGAGGAGATTTTGATGGGATTTTCCAAGTCTCTGTTTCAGGCCTGTTGCTGAAGAGGACTGACCTGGGAGTGCATGTTGCATGGGCCGATCTGGCTCCCCACCAAGGTCTCAATTGCAGGACAGTTTTAAATTCACCACTAGCAGGGTGGCCAGGTAGGTTTGACAGGTCACAGGGTTGCCGCCCAGTGATTCTCACAGTCTCAGAACAGAAACTTCCATGGGCTTCAGAACCTGACAAGTCCAGAAAACAATTTCTTTGTGAAGGTACTGGGCACAAAAGAAGAGGAGATGGTGGGGAGCCATCAGAGGCTGGGAGGGACTGGTTTGGCTCTTGACTCCTCCATTGCAATAGGGCCTTGGCCAGGTTATCCTCAATAGCTCTGTCTCTCCACTTATAAATTGGGACAATACTGTAAGTGTTTGACACGTGCATGGTCCTGTGGAGCCCACAGCAAGTGCTTGACACGTGCATGACCTTGGTGTCTGCTTCTGCCCTTGCAGACAGTGAAGGGCTGCCCCAGACCTTGCCTTTCTGGCTTATCTATAGCTCTGCTGTGTGGAAGAGCAACAGGCGGTGCTCCCTGCACCACGTCCACTCATAAGGGAGACCATGTTTGCTCAGCAAAGGTCCCTTGGGAAAGCTCTATATCTCAGGCCTCAGTGAGGACAAGAAAACAATGTAAAGAGCTCTCAAAGGTTCCACAGAGTTTTGACAACTTGTAATCTTTACTAGCTTTACTTGGATCTCTTCGTAAGAAGTAAACCATTAGAGCTTTTTTGATCTCCTGGGTACCTTGCTAGCCTAGAGTCCATTCTTCTTTTTGTTTTCCTGTCTCTGCTTTGAGATCACCACTCTCCTGTATTTAAGCTTCAGTAATCCCCAGACATTTAGAAATTATATATATGTAGCACTAGATATTTATAGGCATATACAAAGCTTAGTTGTATTTTTTACCATTTGGCTTTTAAATAAATGGCATATTGAATGCAGATGTCCATGACTAGCTTTTTTCACTCAATATTATGTTTATATTTATTCACTTATATTCTTTTTTAAGCAAAAATATATAGACATTTAGTGCAGTGTTGATGTCTATGGTGTGAATTTACTCTTCCATCCTCTAGTTTGTAGACATTTAGACAGTCTTAATACTGTGATAGACATGCGTAGGGAGGAGAGTGTGTGCTTTGTGAGTGTGCAGTGCCTGTGTATGGTGCGCACGTGGTGAGTGCTGGCTGTGTATTCTGTGCACACAGTGAATGCTGGCTGTGCACATGGTGAATGCTGGCTGTGCACATGGTGGATGCTGGCTGTGCATTGTATGCACACAGTGAATGCTGGGCTGTGTATTCTGTGCACACGGTGAATGCTGGCTGTGCACACAGTGAATGCTGGCTGTGCATTATGTGCACATGGTAAAAGCTGGCTCTGTACTCTGTGCACAAGGTGGATGCTGGCTGTGTATTCTGTGCACATGGTGGATGCTGGCTGTGCATGTGGTGGATGCTGGCTGTGCACACGGTGAATGCTGGGCTGTGTATTCTGTGCACACAGTGGATGCTGGCTGTGCATACAGTGAATGTTGTCTCCTCAGGAATGTGGTTCACCTTTGTTTGTTTTAGATGTTGCTCTCTTGATTTCAGAACCAGCAGAAGCACGTAAGGAAAAGTGTGCGGGCCTCTGGAAAGGACTTAGGGAACACTGTGGCCCTTTCTTATCAGCAGCCAGAGAGTATGGTGTACTTTGGTGCCTCTCTACGTGAATTAACCCCATGGCCCCTCTGTGCCCTTGGTAGAGCCCAATGTTGGTAACAGAATGTGCCTGGAGAAAACCAGACATCACTTGGGTCAAAGGTGAGGAAGCAGTCTTTTTATAGACTTTAAGTAACCTTCTTCCCGGGGAGCCCACTGATGGCAATGAGCCTAAAAGTAAAACAGCCAAGCGAATGTGATTCAGGCCAGACTTTCACGTCTCAGGTTGGCCTCCTTCTATGACAGGGTGCGTAGGCCATGGACAGAGCAGGGGAGCAATGTTGCAGAACCCTGGATGGGACTTTTTAGCTCCAGTCAGAGCAGAGGTGGGCATTGCGCGTAGGGGCTGCCTTTCTCTCAATTGGCTGTGTTGAGATTTAAGAGGCATTTGAATGCTTTTGAGGAAAATGCCAGCCCAGAAATGCCTTTTTCACAGTTATACAAATCAGGAAACAATTTTATTTTAGTTCAGTGTGAAGTTAATCACAGAAATAGAAAATTAACACAGGAAAGAAATGTGGACTGATTGTTCTCGCCCCTTTGGGAAGGGAATATGTCCCTGTATATACGATAAAACGACATATATACATTGTACATGCTATGTGCATATAATTCCAGAGCCAAATATCATTATTTATCTATTATTTGCTATTTAAAATCATGAATCCCATTACTTCCCTTCATTATTTTTTTTAATTGCAGGTTGACTATACCAGGAAATGAACCATGGTTAATTTAATAGTCAACTGTGACCATACTGAGGCTGGAAAAGGCAGGCTGTTGGCATTAATTAGAGACTTTTGTTTGGCTTTTAGATTCTTATCTATTTGACCTTGAGTCTTCTGTAATCTAGCTGCAGGTTTTCTGGGTCAAATGAGGGCTTTTGAGACACAGGACGTGGGGTCTGTACTTGCTCAGTCTTGCTGCAGAAAGAAACTCACATCAGGGTGACACTGAAAACTCCCAGCTCTGCCCCCTGGTTTTCTCAGATGGATCTTGAAAAGCAGGGAACTGTCTCATGTCTTTCCTTCTCTGCTGTAGCACAGTTCTGAGACTGTTACAAGTTGTTAGGAAGCAGCATTAAACCTGAATACCCACTCGGGGTGCACAGTGTTTCTGCTCAGCCCCTGCAGAACCCCCAGCCCCAACACCTGGTGTCCCATGGAGTCCTGAGCTAGCCACTTGCTAAGATCTTGTGCAGCAGTGTCTTTTCCAGTATGAGTTAGATTCTGTGCTTGTATAAATGACCAGCAGAGGTGATGGCTGGCTGGACCAGAGCAGAAGGCTAGACAATACCTGCCTCAGTTCTACTCCAAGATCCAGAGATTCAGGAGCAGGTGGGTCTTCCATAGCCAACTTTCATAGTCCTTGCAGTTGTCAGCATTCATAGGTGGGAAGGAGGGGAACAAGAACTTGGGATACACTCCTAGTGACCTCTGGGAGCCCTGCATCCTGGACTAGAGCAATGTTCCTTCTTCCCTGCACATTCCCTATAGATGATTTAGTTGTGGGTCTGTTTGGCTGCCAGAGGGATAGGAAATGCAGCTTGGCCTAGCACAGCAGCCATACATTCGGTTATTTTTTACTTTAGGCCTCTGTGAAATTGTTAGTTTGTCAGGTCTCAGGACATGTTGAAGTCTCTATCAGTAATAATCTGTATTTTACTAATGAGGTAAGTTAATTTGGCAAGTGTAAATAACTCGCCCAAGTATGTAGTAGATCCATGGAGATTCAAACCCAACCTGAGCAACCAGAGCTAAAAGCAGAGCCTTTAGTGCCTTTGAATAATTTATTCATTAGCTAGCCTCTCCTCTCCAAGTGGGTATCTGCAGAGGGGCTGCACCTAGCTCCTGGGAGAGTGCAGCCAGCCGGAATTCCCACTACAACCACTAGGGAGAGGAGCCTCGGAGCTCCGTGCTGTCTGAGAGCAGGAGGACACAAGCCCTAGGATTATCATGTCCTTGGAGCAAGGTTTCTGTGGCACAGGTAAAACCCCAGGATTTTCGTGGTTAGGGGATATTAGATGACAAAGGAAGGTATTACTCTAAATCAACTCTAATTAGGCACTTTAGTTTAACACACCCTGTCAGGGATATTTTAAGGTGAAGCTTTAAGAAGAATCCTAGCCCTTTGAGTCTCACTCACCCTTAATGCTGAGATGAAAGGTGTTCTGAGCCTGAGGGACCGCTGTCCTCTGGCTCAGACATGTGCTCCACTGTACAACACACAGTTACTTCCACTGTCATTTCTATTCACAGGGCTGGGGTGGTATAGACAGAAAAGCAGGAGAAATGTCAAGTGAATGGTCAATGTTAATTTTGTTTAATTAAATCAATGGTGTTAATGAACCGGGAGCCTCAGAAGTAAGTGCTAATTTGTGTGAGTCAAAGCATGCTTGGCCAAAATCCTCACCCTTGTTACCCAAGCAGGGATGCTCTGCTTGGAGAACCACAGGGACCTGGAACCTGATTTTACTTAATCCCTGTAACTGCCTTCATCTGTAAAATGGGGATGTGAACAGACTTCATGTAGAGATTTTAAGTTGAGGAGCACACGAAATAATTTGCATGATGACATTAGTGGCGCACATGGCGCACAGTGAGTGAATGAATATTCAAGGTCCGGACAATTCTTTGCACCATTCATCCTAATTGTCAGTCAAGAGGAGTGTGGAGGACAAAGTCTGCAAGATTAGGAAAGCTTGTCCTCACTTAACGATCCATTCCCGGTGTTAATCCAGAACTTTGCTAGTGCCAGCTCTCAAAACCTTGTGATGAACTACAGACACAGTCAAACTAAGTCCTATTTAATCTTCCTGCTTCCAGGAGGATCCAGGCTCCCCTCTATGATTCCTCTGCCCTTCATTCCTATGTAAATCCATGCATTTAGCACATGGGCCACGGGTTTAGGCCGTGCAAACTTCTTGGTGTCCAGGCTACAACTCCATAGGTCCAAAGCTGCATTTCCTTGCTTGCTGGCACTGTGCCTGGTGACATCCTTCCCAGTGGTAGAATGGCCCGTGGAAGCTGTTGGCACATTCAAAGAGCCTTGAGATGGGCTACGCTGTGCTTTTTTGGTTTATGGTCATCCAGCCTTTCACACAGCCCTTTTGCCTGAGAACCCCAGCTCCCCGTGTGTTTGGCTTGCCGAGAGGCTGTGATAATTAATGAGCCTCCTTGGAAAAACTCGATATGCTCTGTCCCTTTTGAAGTTTGGTTTTACAAGATCTTAATATACATGGCTATAAAAATTCTGTTCTCCTTCCTGCCCTTTTCTTCCTCAGACCTCAACGTCCAGAAGAGATTATCTGCCTATGAAGCCTCCATTACCTCAGTGCCCGTCTTCCCAGCCAGGAGTGTGGCCTGCAGTGTTTGCAGACTGGTGGCCCACACCTGCAGCCTTCCCTGAGCACCATCCAACTTTTGAGGACTCAGAGCAGAGGCCCTGGCCCGACAGCTGGAGGGCCGTGAGTGGACTTCCGGGGAGTGCATGCTGTCCAGAGATGCGCCCTTGTCTCTGTGCAGCAGTCTGCCGCTTCTTCAGCACAGCGCCTATGAGAGCATGGGCAGCAGGGTGCCACACATCAGACAGACAATTGGTGAGTGCCCTGTGGAAGGCAGGAGGGGCTCAGGGCCAGATGGACTCCTGAAGCATCAGCCAGGTGCAGAGCTGGGATCCCCATCTAGATCAGGGATTAGTGCCTGGGAGGAAGATAGTGTCTTACTTTTGTGAACTTGGACTTAACCTCATGGGACTCCCATACTCCGTGGTAGGGTAGGTGCAGTGATGATATG
Organism: Capromys pilorides; assembly: GCA_004027915.1. Lineage (NCBI taxonomy): Eukaryota > Metazoa > Chordata > Mammalia > Rodentia > Capromyidae > Capromys > Capromys pilorides. The sequence goes on along the minus strand of PVKN010002193.1, from coordinate 30,342 downwards.
GGAGTTACTAAAACGCATCAATAAAGCTGCAAGGGGTGACAGAACCATGCAATGGATGTTTATCTTGTAAAAATTCATTATAGTAAGGGTCACACTGCTGTGAATCTCCTTCAAAAGATACTCCCTGGTTGTGAGTACACTTATCCCATCGTTTTTGCCACTTTCCGCAGCAGTTCTGGTGTCTTCTTTCCTGGGTGTGATCAAAATACAGCAAAACAAAACAAAAGTGAACGTTGCTGCCAAGCACCACCCAAACAGCAAGGCAGCTGGTAAAAACGTGCCACTGTGTCCTCATCCACTAGATCAGGCACCGTGGACTTCTGGCTCCGCCCCAAGTCAAAAGGACCAGAAAAGTCAATATTCAAATTGATTGCAGACCTCAAGGACAGGGCAACCAAAAACTAGCAGGAAAGAGGACTCCAGATCCACTTCAGATAGTGGTAAAAACAATGGGATAGTCATGTTCAAAGTGAGAGGGAAGGCTTGCAGGGGGACCTTGGCAAGGTATCTTTTATTGTAATATTTATTCCACTTGAACACACACTCTATTTTTATTTTTTTATGTATTTGGTACAGGGTCTCACTACACAGCTCAGACTCGTAGTGATCATCCTGTTTTCAGCCTCTCCTGTGCTGGGATCACAGGTGTGTGCCACCACACCTGGACTAGGTTGCCAACTCAGCATGCTCTGTGGGTGGGGCCAGGGCAGCATGCAGGATTGGGGATCGAACCCCAATCCCTGCGCTTGCCAAAGCAGGCTTTTATTCCACTGAGCTATCTCACTGGCCCTCACATGTATTTTTAAAATACACCTGTATTTTATATATTGTGCTAGTGTCATCTAACTGTTTTCCATAAGCTAAGCAGCAAAGACACAGTATTTAAGATCAGTAAAGCTGAATTATCTGACAGCAGGGTTACTGATATTATGCTGCTACTTTCACTTGGTTTCTGAGAGCCTCCCCCAAAGAGAGATGCAGTCTGAAGTGTGGAGTAATGAGAAGCAAGAAAGCCTTTGGAATGTCCTTAGCCCAGGGTGAACGTGAAAGCAAGAGAACACTAAGTTTCAGGTGATTTTTAGTATCTATAACATGTTTTAGAAAGAAGTGAGATCTTTTTGTATGTGTTTGGGCATGACTTCACCTAAGTTGAACTTCCATAAACTGTTTCATCTCTGAAATCAAACATATAGTGACGTTACTTCTCAATCAGTTCATCAAGTATGGCCGAGATTCTTTGGCCCTTTGACCATCCAGCCCTTTTTTGACTTGACTTTCTTTATGATTTAGTAATACATGTCTTCTCAATAGTCTTATTGTTTTACCCTTATCTTTGCAGGGAATTTGCCTTTCAGCAGCTTTGCCTGGGTCTGCCCAGGCTGACACTTGGTGCTCCGAGTGTTTCTGGACAAAGGGCCGCACTGGGAAATGGGTGCCGCCACCGGTTCAGGGTTTCTAACTTCAGCTGATACCAGATGCTCTTCCATAGCGGGGCAGTATTTTCAAATACCTCTGGATGTGTTTTTCCTTCCTGTTAACCCCTGGGCATCAGCCCACTGGAGCCAAGGGTGTCCCTTGCTTCCGGGGAAAGCGGCAGGAATAGGCCAAGAACAAAGGATTCAGTGTTGAGCCTCTGACCTCCTAAGAGGCTCTCAAAACTCATTTCAGGAAAAAATAGATGTGAAAGCCAAAGTTCTCATTTCAGGATACGGCCTTTATTGAAAAAAGATCTGTGGGGTCTAAGAAGACAAAGTAGAGAACTAGAGAATGGTGGATAGAGAGCAGAGGAGTGCGAGGAAGAGCCAGGCTCTGTGTTGCACGGTGGTCTCCTGGGAACCCAGAGGTAACAGGGCAAAGCGAAGCGAAACTCTTCCCGGGCTTGGAGAAGCGTTGCTACCAAATGTGGAAGGCAGGTAGTTGGGGATCCATTGAGTTGGGGCTGGTGACCTGAAGGTGTGTGGGGAGGAGAGAGGGGCTAGGAGCATGGTAACCTCCTGAGAGAGGTGCAAACCCTGAGGCTCGAAGAGTGTGTGACTCTTAACTGGGGCTCTGGGAGAGGACTGTTCCTTGCAGTCCAAGACATGGAGTGACTGGCTAAAAAGACAGAGCCATGCTAAGGTGGAGAAAGGCCCTGCCACAGACTGGGTCCTCTCTACTCCCACCTACACAGCCGAAAGAGATCCTGCTGTCCTGTCCCTGTGAAGCCTTGGGAAGATAACTCAGAGGGAGCCTGGAGCTGGGGTAGGAAGTGGCCTTTTCTCCAAGTGCTTTTGTGTCTCTTGGGGACTCCTGTTCCTCTTCTTGTCCTAATCTCCATGCCAATATTTTCTCAAAGCCCCTGCATCCTGAAAGTCTCACCCCACTCCACTGAGAATGGACCATTCTCAAGATTGTATCTTTGAGTCTAGAGAGCAGACCTCCTCTGTGGGTTCACTCTAAGGGCCTGGCCGGATATCCATTTCAGAATTCACCCTTGCACATCTTGCTCAGAATTGATGGCCCACAGCTTCTTTGCAGCAGTAAAGTAAGGTAGTATTCTACCTGTGGCCTGCAAATATTTGTGAGATGCTTCTAACTAGAATCTTCACACTTCTGTTGAGGTGACATTAACACACACATCCTCCCCCACCTCCTGCCTTTCCCTGCTGTGTCTCCTGCCTTGGTCTCTGTCCCCAAAGGGTTAGGGTAGCTGACTTCAGCTTTTATTGCCCCAACAGAGCCCACTGTGTCTCCCAGCCCTACTGCATCCTGCTTGTCTGCCAGATCAAGGTTTAGCTGTGTTTGCCCACACATCTGCCTCTTCCACCTGCTCAAGGCAGGCCTGTACCTGCCAGGCCCAAACTCCAGGCACCTGGACCAGACCCTACCCCCTACAAGCCCTTCACGACTCCCTTACCAGACTCCAGCAACTCCATGCTTTGTGCTGGGAACCAGGGTAATTCTTTGGGATTTGAGTTTTAAATTTTGGTGTTTGAGAAAGAGCGTTCCTCAGATGGATGGTGGTAATGATCACTCAACCAAACTGTATGCTTTAAAGGGGTTAAATTTATATACAAGAGGTGATCAAATTGCAGAGGTGCATTTAAATTTAAGAAATGCATTATAGTAAAGAAGACATCGTGGCACGTATCTTCCTCAACATATTCCCCTTTGTTTGCACCCCACCTTTCCCCTTGTTCTTGCCACTTTCTGAAACTGTTCTGGAAGTCCTCTTCAGTAAGTGTGTCTTCACAAGGTGTGATTAAAAAAAATACAGTGGATGCTGCCACTGCCAGAAAAGCAGATTTCTCACACATTACAGGTACCCTCAGTCGCCTTGTTCACCAGGCCTGGCACTGTGTAGGTTTTGACTTTTCCCAAAGTCAAGATGAGGATGCCAGGGAAATGTTTTGAATGGATTGAGGACATTGTAGCAGCCCTGATGTACAACTGGAGACACTCTGAACCAGGACTTTCAAACTGCTGCAGAAAGTGGTGAGGCTGGGCGTGGTGGTATGCGCCTGGAATCCCAGCTCTTGGGAGGCTATAAACAGGTGGATCACTAGGAGTCCAATCTAGTAGTGAAACCCTAAATACCCTGTATACTCTTCCCTAAAATACAAAAAAAAAAAAAAAAAAAAAAAAAAAAAAAAAAAAAAAAAAAAAAAAAAAAAAAAAAAAAAAAAAAAAAGTGACAAGCACAATGGGATAAGTGTTCACAGCAGAGAGGGATATTTGGAAAGGAATTAAGAGCAATGTGTCTTTTATTGTAATAATTTTTAAAATTAGACATTCACTGAATTTTTATCATACCTCTTATATATGAAATAGAATGTATTTATATATATAAATTCTCTATATGTAACAGGCATGTGATTGAAATAATTTTTTCAATTCCGAAAGTTTAAAGTGAAAATTTTGAACATATACATACTTTTAAAGATTTTTTAACTACTTAACTAGGAAAGAAAGAAATAGAAAATATAAAGAGCAATTAAAAAGTCCTGAAGTTCTGCAAAACTATTACCAAATTAGGTCATGTTTACATCAAGGACTTCTGCAGTATGTGCTTGGATTTGTGGAAACAACTTCTATTTTTGTCCTTGTGAGCATGAGCATTTCTTCCCCTGGTGGAGCTCTACCACCTCTTAGGAGAAAGAAAAGTTTTGGGAACAAAACAGGCCTTTGTCCATCACTCACAAGGGCTGATGTGTTTGTGAAAGAATTTCAAAGAAGTTGGGACCCTTCACATTGTGTGTTAAGTTCTCTTCCCTGATGGAAGCCCTCTTTTAGTAAATAAAATATAATTCTTACTTAGTATTAATGAATCTATGAGAAAGGCAAAATTTCAGATCACTTAGAAAAATCAAAGTTCATATGATTCTCAGTTTATTCAAAGGCTTTGGTCCCAGTGGGCTGGACACAAATTCTTCACTGACCACAAACCCCGAAATGTGGGAAGAAGATAGCTGAGTCAACAGGAAATAAAGGAGACAACTCTGTAACTCAGTGCAGAGAACTGAAATGCCATGGAGAGACATAGACAAGCCTTGGCTTCCAGGCGCTGGAGGTCACCTCGTCTCTGCCCAGCGTGGGTAGAGCTCAAAGACGCAGTGCTGCTCACTGTGAAAGAAGGCTATTTCCCGAGGAGAAAAGCACCAAATTCTACAAGAGAACATGGAGGGCACCATGTTCTTCAAAGGAAGAGAGGGGCTATTGGGACTATTTTTTTTGTTTTTAGAGGTATGAATTCTAGTCAAATGAACAGCCATCTCACCTACCGGCCAAGTAATCAGTGGGGTTACTGATTACTGTTGCTAAGGGTACACCCCAGGTCTAGAAGCCTCCAGCAGCAGCCCGCCAGCATCTCTGTGTCTCTAGACAAGGTCAGTTCTTATTCCCAAATACAGGGGTTCAGTGATTCCCCAAAGTCAGAGGCATCTGGTTTTCCCAGGAGGAGCAGAATTGCTGCAGTTGGAAGCTGTGCGTGGGCTGGTCTTGTCCCAGAAGGACCCTCTAGTGGAAAACTCAACTCCCAGTCTTGGGAGCTCAACACCACCCTCTTGTAACTGGCACTTGTCAGAGTCCATCCTTCTGTTGCTGAGCTCCTGCTCAGTTGCATCTGAGACTGCTCTACTCAGCAGCAGCCCTCGCTGGACACGTCTTGTACTTAGCTCCCATTTATTTCCCTGACTTGTAAAATTACTGGGATTTCTAAAAACCCAGTATGAAGGGTGCTGCCTCATTAGCAAAGAGTTCAACAGTGTCATTAGCAAGCATAAATGAATTCAGGAAAGGAAGAGGTCGATGAGGTGAAAGAAAAATGACATCTGTGGGATGGGTTATGGCGAAGGATGTTCTTAGCTGGGAAATGTGGATAAAGAAAAGTCCTACCAGGTAACACTGCAACAAGCATTTCAGGAAAAAAAAAAATCACACTTGAGTAACCAGTGTCCAGATTGGATTTAAAGTGATTAATAAAGCATTTTAGGAGCATTTCTCTTCAAATCTATATATTGAAATATTTAAGGTAGAGTACCCTAGATTGTCTTTCAATGATAAAGTAAAATTCATGGTGTTAGAAAAACCTATTACTTCAAAAACCTAAGTTAGAACAGATGCCTATGAGTCTGGTTGGACTCTAACACTCACCTATTTGTTTAGTGATTATCTGTCTAGCTCCTCCAGAAGGCTGTGTGGATTTATATGGCTTCTCACACTCCAAACAACAGTTGATTATTAAAAATCATTTTGAAAGGAACTTATGAGCCTCTATTCCCCTGAAATCCTTTCAAATATTAGCAGAGATGAACTTACTTTGGTTTTTGCTGAGAACAGCAATATCACTTACCCTAGGGCTAGAGCGGCAGCTGCCAAAGTATTCTAGCTGCCACCCCTACAGCTAATAAAAGCATTTATATAACAACTTTCTGGACCTGTCATATACTTGTCCCATTTTCTCCTGACAGTTGATACATATTTGTCCCTGAGAGCCAAGTGTTTATGGTCATGTTTAGAGGTGTGGCCGGGGCAGGGGTAGAGTACTGGTGGCCTCCCCCTCCCTCCAAAGGAGCTGGCCTTTTCAGAACCCTGAGACCTCCATGGGGAGATATATATTTTCCTAATAAGTGGCCAGCAGGGAAATGGTACTTCATTGTTTTTACGGTCCCCACTCAGCTATAGGCGGGACTATTTCTGAAGGTCTCTAAAGAAAGCAGGCCAAAATGCACAGACTCGCCACCAAACTCCTGTAACAGATCCAGGTTGTGGGCGCCCAGACAAAGGAGGCCCGGAAGAGGAGGGACGGAGAGATGGCTAGGCCCAGGCAGCTGGCTGGGCCTCGCCTCCTTGTCTGTGTGGTCCGGTTGACCCTCTTACCCAACACTTAAGTGAGTTAAAAGGACAATATATAAACAAAAGAAGTTGATATGGTTTCAGTCACTGAAACAGACGTGAGGATATAATTATTGCAAAATGACAATATTGAATCGTATTTACTTAAATGTTTTAATCCGTGGCCACTAAAATCTTTAAACTTGTTATGTTAATAAAAAAAATAATGCTTTGATTTTTAAAGATCAGCACTATATCTCCATTATGAAAGCTGAATTCAGCAATGCCAACACAATAAGTTACGTTCACAAAGTGCATGGTACAGAAACAGAGGATGCAGAAATGTCCAGATCTGCCTGGTTAAATGAAAAGTGCTTCACTCAGTAGCTGGGCATAAGCAACCCCATGCCCATGAATTCCTGTGCTGACTTCAAGCGTTAGACATTAGCAATTGTAAAATTAAGCTGAAAGTGATCATGGCAAATTTGCACAGGTGACCCTTGGGTCCTACCAGCCTCCAGTGAAATCCATTGCAAGTCTTTTGGGATGAACTGCAGCCGGTTCTCTGGGGTGTAACAAGCCAAGTCCAGGTGTCTTGGCCCCTCTCTGTCTCCCTCCGCAGCAGCTGCGCTGCAGGATGTGGTTTCGCGCAGCCCATTGTGGAGCCCTGTTATTGTGCGGAAGGTGTAACTGGGCATGGTTTCCTGCTTTCAAAAATCTTACCTTGACTGAGCTTTGCATCAGAGAAGTCAGGGAGTGGGGAGGGGTAGGGAAGAAAGAAGGCAGCCTGCATGGGTGTGTGGACCACGGTGTGTGTGTGTGTGTGTGTGTGTGTGTGTGTGTGTGACATCCTAGGACCAAGCAGAACCCTGGGGACCTGAAATCATAAGTCCAGCGTCACATCTTCATTTGGTTTCTGGAAGCTCCCCCCCTCAAGGACTGGGTTCTCTTCCACTGCTCTCTGTGCAAAAGTGGATAGAGGGATGTCTCTTACTTTTCCTCCCCTCTTCTCTACTCAAGTGGGCTGCTGCTGAGAGGAGGTGGGAAGTGCTCCTGTCCCCTGAGGGGGGTGGCTGGAGTTCTGAAAGTCTTAGCCGATATCCTCTCCTTGGATACACCCTTGGGAGTCAGGTGTGGGCAGGGTAGGAAATGCATCACCTGGTGTGACATGAGCAGATGCAGCTCCACTCTCCTGGTTGCCTTTGCTGAAGTCCTCTGTAGGGCATGGCAAAGAGGCAGAAGTTCAGGGTGCTACCATGCTAGGCCCCTGTCTCTCCCTGGACAAGGCTAGAGCTGGAAAGGCACCCTGACCCCAGGGCCCTGTTCCCTGCCCTGTGCCCATGCTTGCCACTCTGTCTCCCTTTGTTCGCTTCCTATATTTGCACTCAGATGTGGTCTGGTGTTTTCCTTCCAAGGCATATTTTGCATGGAAGAATGCTTTCAGCAAGCTGAGGCCTAATTGCTAAATCATGGTTGCCAAAACATGTTATTTTGGCTTCAAGCTGGTATAGAGCAGGAGGCATCTTCTCCTCCTCCTCTGTCACCCTGGGGCCGTTTGCAAACTCCCAGGATGAAGCGAAACCTCCACGACTCTTTCTGAGAACATCTAGGGTGCCCATGTTCGGGGCTCCTTCCACAGCCTCGTGGGCCAGTTGCAGGACCTAAGAGGGGCAGTCTCAGGACTGTGCTGGGCTGCTGGCGCTGGCTGCACGAAACTGCCAAGACTTGCCTCCCCCAGCCCGCCTGTGCATCGGTGCCTGGCCTGGCAAGTGTCTGCCAGCTCGCTGCAAACACAGCCGCCCAGCCAGCCCGGGAATTCCAAATAGAGACAAATGTGGGGCCCCAGGGGAGCAGCATGGAACTGATCAGGAGGAGAGATATATCACTGCTAATTAAGTCCTGATCCCCTGGCTCCACTTGAAAGGAATCAGAAGGGATCAGGTCTTAGAGCAGGTGCTAACTGGTTGCAAAAGAGGCGTCCATCATTCCCAGAAGGTTTTGCTTGGAGCTTGGGGAGCCCAAGACTCTTCTGAGAACACTGGTTTCTAGACAGACATGGCCACCAGCTCTTCGTTTGTCTTAGGACACATAAGAGGCTGTGATAAACGACCCCAAAACCAAAGCCCTCTACCAATCTCAGGTTGTAGCAAAAATTATATGCTGGCCCCATGTCCCCCTTTGATAGCCTATTTGGTTTCTTTTCCAATGGACAGTGGAATGACTGACGGGTCAGTAAACAGGGAGGTCAGAAGTAATTGCATTTGGAAGCAGATAGTATGGGATTTGTTGTGATTCAGCTGTGGGACTTGAGTGGAGCCCACAACTACTCACCCTACTCCTTTCCAAGGCTGTTCAAGAACAAATAGGCAACTACTCTTCACAGCAATGATTTTCTTGAGGTAAAGTGCGTCTGTGCATGAAGTAGGAATGCCTTGGGATCTGTGTGACTGTTTCATGGATATGTGTGTTTCCATCTTCAGAAACTTTGCCTTTGCACTAGAGGTGCTGGCTTTACACAGTGGCTCATGTAGCCTGGGTGTGCCTGTCTGTGTGTGTGTGTGTGTGTGTGGGGGTGCTCTCTCTGCTCTATCTCACTCGATCCTCACAGCGACCCTACAAAGTAGGAGTGACTTAGAAAGACTAAGTACCATCTGGAATGTGAGCAACCAAATATCTGAACGACATCAGAGTCCATCCATGGTGTCATCTTGCCCCCAAATCTGGATCTACACAGAACTAGAAGTCTTTGCACACTGCAGTTGCCCAACAAATACATGAAAGCATGAATGAATGAATGAATGAATGGTCGCAGGTGATATTAAAGATCAGTCCAAGGTTCATCCTAACGCAGTCATCTGGGAAACTGACTTAATGTATGCTAACTCTAGCCTTCTGGAGCACTTCTATTTTGGGGACAATATTTGTATTAAATAAAAAAATTATTCTGAGGATCTGCCTTTGATCTGTGTGAGGAATGTTCCTAAGCCTGACATGTTGGACCCACACTTGGCACATGCCACTGCACCTGCAGGCTGGTTGGCTTGAGTTGCTGGCAGAGACCCCAGGAACCATTATCAACATAATTTCCTTTTTCTTATGACATGTAATCCTTCCCCTATCCTCACACCCCAGTCTTCCGACTACTCTTCACTTGGGGAGCCTGCTGCTTTGAGTCACAGAGCTAACCTCTGAGCTCAGGCTTTCTCTGGAATGTACCTGGGGTTTATTGCACTATTTATTAGTTTTATAGCAATGGAGCCCAACACTCCCTTGGTGTATATCTTTAGATTATGTACATCACTCATACTTAAACAAAGAATAGTTTAAACCCTCGTTAGCACCTGAACTAACTTGATAGTGAACATATAGCCAACTGTTTAGAAAGCTTGGGTGTTTACAAGCATTGTTTTATGAATGTTTATGGAAAGGGGACATCCTTTCAAAGGAGTGCTTAAAGATATCATGGGACAGGAGAGGGTTAAGCCAAGGGTCAGAACATTGGAAATGCCTAGGGGAGTTTTAATGGCTATGTGACCCAGAGTTTTAATGGAGGTGGTGGGTCCCTGATCCCAGTGTCATTTTGGTTCCCAGCTGATGAATGGTTCTGTGCCAAGCTTGCTCTTGCTTTAATGAAGAAGGAGTACTGGAAGTGAGTGTATGTTTTGCAAGAAGGCTTAGCTGAAAGATCTAACACAGTACAAGGTGACAGTCTCAGCTCGAGGGAGTGACTGCCAACTGCATTGGTTCCTTTCTCTTACCCTTTCAGATTCTTGCTCATGCAAATAGATTTCCTCCACTCTTTAGAACTCTGACCTTTAGAGTCTGCCTCTGGAATGTAAGAGAACTGCACATTTCACAAAACTGATGTAAGATTTGTTTAGAACTTCAGGGGAAAAATAGGAGAGGGGTTCACACTGCATGTTCTTTTATAAGAGGCCCATTCAACCACACAGGATATGGCAAAAATAAAACAGGATTGGGTGGGAAGCATGTTTGGGTTCTCAGGGGGTTGAAATCAAAGAGGTGTGCAAAGTATTCTACATAAATCCCTGCCATCCGCTTTGATAAATGAGATTATGGACTTGAAAGGTCAATTATATATTCTCAAGGAGAAAGGTCAGGTTCTTGTTAATGTTTGTGCCCGACAGGGTCTTAAAATAGACTCCAGTGAGCTAATCCTGGTGGTGACCACGTACAGTAGTGGGTAAGAGCTTAATACAACTTTATTACCTCCTATGGGCAAATATTTGCCTTATGAGACACACCCACTCCCTGCAGAATAGTCTATTGTAAACAACTGCCTCCTTTTTATAAGAGCTGGCATCTTTATGATGTTTGGGAACGCTGAAACCAAAGGTTAAATAGCTTATTTGAATCCTGTCTCTCTGCCAGAAAAGCTCACCAGTGGCTCCCCACCCCGTTTTCTCTCACTAATGATGCCCAACGCATGTTCTAAGAAACTAAGTCTGGCAAGAGTACTGTCCACCCTTCCCAGTGCCATTACTGGAAACGTCCAGTGGTGGGTCTTCAGAGTTTCCTAGGTGGCCCCTGCAGGCAGGTGTCCATCCTCCACTGTCTGCACTTTCCTGCAGTACAGAGCCCTGGATTGCTGATGGAAGGAGATGAGCATCATGTCTACATTTTTTCTGGCAGGGTGGAAGCCTCCCTGCCCAAGCCCGTCTTCATGGGTGGCTCACAGAGATAGGTTGAGTCTTCAGCACCAAATGCCTCCTTCAACTGAGTGTGCCCTGGGTTGCTGTCACTACTCCTTAACCATGCAGTTGCAGGCCCCTGCATGGCATTTAATTTTAATTATCTGTTCTTAGTTCCTTTACCAGAGATAGATGTATTAAAAGAGTGAGATAAAAAAAAATGGAGAAAAGAGAGATGTTATCTTTTCCCCTCATTATTATGTGCATCGGTGCATTTGTGCACAGTCTATACTAATGCTCACTTTATAGTTATACTTTGGAATTATTGAGGACATTTAATATCATGCTCCTTGTCAAATCTGACTTAGTGAACCAGTTTACAGCAATTCTGCTCCAAACCAGGTTAGTCTGTGTTCCAGCTAGTTTTTAACATTAAGAAGGCCTCGCTGAAACTATATGAAACTTCTAAATATATTTTAGCTTGCTAATCATGCTTAAATTCTATGAAAGGAAGTCCTTTGCACTATCATGAGCCTCTTTGCACATTGTTCTTCTCTGTGAGCCACTGAGGTCACAGCTGTGTTGCACTGACTGTTGGAATCACATTTCGTGGTAGATGCAGGAAGCAACAAGACCTTCTTCTCCACCCAGAATTCTTAGCACCCACATAGATAAATAGGAATAGTGAAATGTCGGGAGTACCTGGGAAATACATACAGGAGAAAGGGGACCACAGGAGACCAGAGGTTTGGTCCAAACCTTCATGGGGTGGGAGCAGCTGGAGCTGAGCTTTGGAAAGCTGTGCAAACGTTCCCTGGTGAGCAGGGGAGCCTGAGCCAGACCCCCTACTCTTCTTTCCTGGCTCTGTGGCTTTGAGAAACTCACTTCTCTCATGGAGCCCTGTTTCTCAGATGCCAAAGGTCATACTTGCCTTACAAAATTGTTCAAGAGGTTCCAGGAGAGAATATATGTGGAAGTAGTTTGACAACTGGAAGATACCCTCCTGAGAGAATGTGTTCTTATAGCACCCAGTGTTTTGCCAGCTTTAAAAAGAACCCATGTGGTCTTTGAAAGAGTCTGCTCAGATGCTGTGTGTGTGCATATAAACTAGGGCCATGATGTGTAAGTTAGGTTAGGCTAAAGTGTTGTCACAGTACAACAAAACATGCATTGTGACATGGACAACAGGACTTGATCTCATGCTCACTTCGGAGATCTAGGTGTGTGTTTCTGGTCAGTGCATGGTGTTCCACCTGAGTGTGGCTAGCTGTGTGTCCAGGGAAAGGACCGAGCCTGGCAGGAAATGTGCAGCAGCCTCTGCTGTTGCAGTGGCTGTTCGTGCGTGACATACATGCACACTCACTGACTGCCGGGGAGCATGTGGCCCTCTTCCCAGGGAAAAAATCTGCACAAGCAAATCACTCATAGAAGTACACAAAGAACAATGCTAGCTTCTCTTTTGCAAAAATCAGGATGTGAATTAGATTTAGAGGAGACAAAAGCCAATGCAAATTCCCCAGCAGCAAAAGCCTTTTTTTTTTCTGTGTTATCTGGGATGGCCCCAAATGAGGTGGGTGAAGAAATGCAGGCCAGGAGGAGAGGCCAGTGGGCAGAACTGAGGGGTGGGACTTTCACGCCTGTCCCTCCCTGTTTTCTGAACCCACCTCCCTACTCTACTGTCTGCTTCTCTCTGTTCATTGCCTTCCTTCCAAGCAGTCACAGCCATCGAGGGTTTCCATGGCAGGACATAACCATGCTTTTTCTTCCCTCCGTAAAGTAGGTACTTCCAGGAATATTGACAGTTGCAAAACAGAGCCGCGGGTGGCGGCACAGGCCTGTAATTCCAACATGCTGACAGGTTGAGGCCGAGGATTGGGCACTTGGCAACTTACAAGACCCTGTCTCAAAATAAAACAACAAAAAAAAATATTTTTAAATCCCAAAAAATAAAAAGGGGCTGGGAACGTAGCTCTGAGTGAAGGTTCTGTGTTCAATCCCCAGTGCTAAGAAAAGAAAAAAAAAAAAGAAAGAAAGAAAGAAAAAAACTAGATTATTAGACCCAAAGCAAAGGAAATGGTTTGCCTTTTTTATCGATTTAAGTGGGGGCATTTGATAAACCTACTACTTCTGCAAGATAGTATCTTTGAGAGAGACAGCAGCTTCTTATATTACTCAACACCTCACACCATATTGAAAATGGAAAATGTGAAAGCTACAACTTGTCGAAGGAAGGGAAAACCCACAAAGCAGCCAGCCTGACATTTACCAGTGTGAGCTCTTGTTTTGGTGACATAATGCACCATGTCAGTTCTTGGCATGTCGCTCTCCTGGCTGACTTGAAGTAAAAACAATGCCAGTTACTAGAAATACAGAAGCTATAAATGGCAACCGATAATGTTATGCATATTTTTAATGAGTTAAGAGAATGTTTTTAGGAAACTGCCTTGGAGGCTATAGTTTTTGTTCTGTACGTTAAGTAACGATAAGATAAAGTCAGGTTGATCCACGACTTCTTGGGCTGAGGTACTTCCAACATGTGCCCAAGTTTCTGGCTGAGTGCACAACAGGCTCAGGCTGTGCCAGAGAAATAGAAGCTTCTGGAAGCCACAGAGGCGGGGTAGGAGGACTCATCCTGAACAGCAGCCAGGACCCAGCCGTTGCTGGCCTTGGCCTCCCCTGCCTGGTCCATATGGAGGCCACTTGGCCCTGTGAGTTGGCCCAGCTCAGCTCTGGAATGCTGCTGTTGATCCCTGACTACATGAGAAGAATTGAAGTGCTCAGGAGAATTGTCTTCTTTACTCCATCAGAGAGTGGTCAAAGCTGCAGCCTCGTGTCCTCATTAAGCACCAGCCCTGAACTGCCCAGAATTCATGAATGCGTACCTCCTCACCAGCTTCTGGGTGTGGAGAATCTTCTCCATTCTGAGAGCTAGTGGAAAGTATCAAAAAGTCTTGGCCTCAGATTTCTTGAGATTTCTGGCTATGTCACCTCTGGTCACATGGACACCGTAGGCTAGAGATGGCTTCTAAGCAGCCTGCACGTGGGTTCTGCCACCACATGGCAACCTCTGCCGCCAGTAACGTTCAAGGCATCGTGAGGGCACCACTTCCTAGCTGCGCTATAAAGGAATAACCTGCTATTTGCATTTGCTGTAGTTGAAGTTGTTAAATTTTCCATTAGCCAGTAGAAGGGAAAATTTATAAACTTTGAACACATATGTTTTCCATCAAAATAAAACTCTTCTAGTTTTCACTTTTACAGGTGAGGTAAATTTGGATATCTTGACACCAAGTCTCACTACAATGCTTTGTAGAGACTACTGACGTCTCTTTTCAGAATGAGGTAGGGGCTGGACCTACTTGGCTTTGAGAGAATCAAACAAAATTCTTATTCAGAGAGGTTTCCTTTAAACATGAATTTCCATAACACTGAATTTCTATGAGATATACTCAGAGTTAAAAATATTATAGCATTTAAAATTAAGTTTTCTAACTTTTAAGGATCATAGGAAGAAGATTTGATGGGACATGTTCAGACCCTCTTGTTGCTTTTCTCCTTCTGTGGCCTGTCTTCCATTATTTCCCGCATTGGAAAAGTGGATAGAATTCTCACAGAAGCTATTTTGCTACTTTGTAACTCATCTGGAGAAGAAGCATGGGTGGGGAAGAAGTTTCAGACTGAAAAGTCCCATAAAAATGTCCATGTTCCTGACTTCTTTAACAGTCTAAGAATGAAGGTAGCCACCGGGCCAGGGCTGCTTTCCAAGGACCCTTTGGAGCCCAATATGATGGACAGCACACTGTCCACCCCGGGCTCCTGGTGGGTGAGGGTGCTCACCCTGTCTCTCCCTTTCTTGCTTTCCTATATTTTTACCCCTAAATGTTTTATCACCCCAAATCAATATAGCTCTTGGTATCAGGACCTAACTTAAGTTTGTCTTTTCCCTCTTCTCATCAATCACACTGTCATGCTTGCAATAGTTGTTTTGAAAGTGTTTCATGGTTAAATGGGTAAGGTAGGAAGCAAATTAAATTCTCCTTGGTCCCTTGAAGTTTTTTTTTTTTAAATTCATTTTCATACATCACAATTTACCTTTTAAAAACACATTGCTTTTTTGTTTTCCTGATGAGTAGAAATGGAAAAATCCCAAAAAGTTTAAAGATATGCAATACAGAAACAGCTATGATCTTATGCTCAAGCAATAACCAGCATTATTTTGGTATATTTCCTGACCTCTTTTGGATATATGTACATATAGATATACACAAATGTAGGGGGCTTCTGTTTTGTTACATGTGAACACTGTGTACTGATGGGATTCTATGCTGGGATTTTTCATGTAGCAGTCACTGTTTTCCCCACATCTGAGGACATTTAGGGCTGAAGACATTCTACTCCATCAGAAGAAGCGTCATGAGTTATTCGTTAGTTGTGCTCCTGTTCAAGTTGTGAAGTACCCATAATCCAACTGAAGCAGAGCCAGAAGAGGGGGCACTTATGGCAAGATAAGATTGAGGGTGCCATGACTCCAGAAGCCCCAGGCAGGCAGTGAGCCTGCCAAGGGTGGGTGACAGCAAGGCGCAGTGAGGCTCACTTGCAAGGAGATGGGGCTTGTGTAGGGCACAGAGGGGCCGTGAGGCTGAACTAGCTCAGGGCTGCTCTGTGCTGCCCTGCGCTAAGCATTTGCACAATCATGTCCATCATCCTTCCAAACTTTTGCTCCTTTTTGCTTAACTAATACAATATTTCTCCCCATTCTCATCATTTGAGACATTTTGGTTATATTATATCTTCACACAAGAATACATCATAATTTACCTATTAACTAAGCTCTTTTACAGTTGTTAAACCAAATTAACTGAGGCAAAATGAGGGAGTCACCTATAAGATCCTCCCATTTTGTAGGTGAGAATGCTGAGGTCTCGCATGTGGTGGGTTAGGGTGTCGACAAGCAAAGAAGACAGATGGAGTTGGGTGGTGAATCTGAAGGCACACAAGTCGCTGAAATGAATGGCTTTCTGGAAACATCCCCAGCTACCCATGTCCATGTGTCTACGTGATGTCACTACGAGTGCATTTCGTTAGGACCTGCCAGGTGGAGAAGACAGGAAATAGCTACCTTTCACAGTGGCTCTTTAATGTGGTTCCTCCAACAGCCATCTGTGCAACCCATTGCAAGGAACCGCGGCCGCCAAGTCATCTCTTGAATCGTGTGTGTGTGTGTGTGTGTGTGTGTGTGTGTGTGACAGTTTCTCCCATAACGGCTCCTTCCGTGAGATCAAAGGCTACCAGGCATCTGAGCATCAAGCCAGCCTTTAATAAATGATTTCTGCAAAGATGGGTCATTGAGGTGACTCCAGAGAAATAAGCACATACAAAGTTAAAATTTAAAAAAAAAAATGAGGTCATTTCCGGGTCTTAAAATAGGAAGTGTGACTTATTATAAAATGAAGTGCGTAGGTCAAACAGAGGCACTGTGATGTGCTGGCTCTCCCCAGAGATAAAGGCTCCTCCTGGGTGCCGGTGCCCTCTGAGCCTCCTAATGCCTTGCCAGGTCCCCTCGTGCCTTCTGGCTGCACCCAACCTCCCAGTGCATGTGACGACAACTTTGGCCCTGGTCTCTCCTGGTGGTCTGGAGGCTGCAGCAGAAGGGGTCTGGCTGCCCTGGTTCTGTCTTTGAAGTCTTACTCTGTAGTTATCTCTCCCTGCCATTGCCGCAGCTGTCACCCTGTGAGGCAGCAGGCATCTGAAGATGTGCCACCTCATCGCTCATGAGGGAAGCCAGAATAGGACAAATCGCCCTGTGTGGCAATCTCAGGTGCACCTAGGCCTGACAGCTGCATCTGCACCTTCCCTACTCAGTGGGAGACTGGGAACCCCAGCACACAGAGGAAGGGGTTTTACCTCCTTGCAAATGTGGGACTCAGGTAGAGGGAACTGCTGTCCCTCACAGCCCTGAATGATCAAACTACGCGCATATGGTAGAGACAGTGCTGACAGGCATGGAGGAAAGGGAAGACAGGGCTCAGTTTCTGGTGGTTTTGTTGTGGAGTTGTTACATGGCTGTGTCCCTGAGGTCTCCTCATTGTTTTCCCTGTGTTTAGAACCCCAAATCCCCTGCTGCTGGACACATGTCCCAAGGGATGCTGACACAATGTCACAGCTGTTGAGGTGGTGAGCAACACCTGTGGTCTGTGATTTCCTCACTGCTGTCTTTGTCACTTTGCAAGTGTGTGGGTTGGTTTCACTGCTGGAATCTGGGCTGGGTAGATTTCTGCCATCTCCCTTTCATTCAGCTTTCTGGGCTGCCTGTTACCCCAGCTCTCTGGGAGGTTCAGGCAGGAGGATGACAAGGTGATCCCCAGCCTGGGCAACTTAATGATTTAGTGGGATTTCATCTCAAAAAAACAAAAAGAATTCCACATGTGGAGCTGGCACTGGGCTCCTGCAGGGACCCTTGGCGCCACCCATTTCTATTCCCTCTGCTTTGCCCTTCAAGCACCCGGGTCCCTTTCTTCACTGTTGCCCATTAATACTCAGCATCCATAGGCAAAGTGGATCCACTGGTGCACGTTACTGGACCAGTGACTCCTGATCCAACAGAGGCAGCATTTTCTCTGAGGAGAGAAAAAGAAAAAGATGGGAAAGGGAGAAAGATATGGCCAGGAGAAGTATTAAAATATTGGATGTGAACCAGGCATGATGGTGCATGCCTGTAATCCCAGCACTTGCGAGGCTGAGGCAGGAGGATCAGTGCAAATTTAAGGCCAGCCTGAACTGTATGAGACCTTGTCTCAAAAAGACAAAAAGAAAGAAAGAAAGGAAGGAAGGAAGGAAGGAAGGAAGGAAGAAAGAAAGAAAGAAAGAAAGAAAGAAAGAGAAAAAGAAATAAAATAAAATATTGGGATGTGAGCTAGAAAGGGGGTGCTGGAGGAGCAGAGAGATTGGAAGGGTCCAAAGAGGGGCTGCGCCACAACCCCAAGTATAGAGAATGATGACAATTTCCCAAGCCTTCATCCCAGTGAGAGGCAGGAGGAGAAGCCTCAAAGCTGATAACCAGTTTCCCAGCAAGGTTATTAGTGTAGATAATGCCCATAATCACTTGTGCTTAGATTTATGCAGTATCTTCAGACAACAAATTTTAAAGCAGTCCAGCCAAGCACTCTTCCTTGCACCTTTTGAGCTCCCCAGGCTTCTATCTGTGTGGATATTCACCATTTCCTATTCAGCAAATGCCTGCCCTGAAATGGTGATAGCAAGGCGAGCTTGTTCTGGCCTTCATCGTGCACAGGAATGTGAGTGATCAGCCTGGGAGCAGACAACGGGCCCCAAGGCTCTAGGACGATGCAGGGCGGTTCACAGGGAGACATCTTGTTGGGCTCCAGAGGAAAAGCAGTATCCTGCACCTTGTGGGATCTAGGCACAGGGGCTGTGGGTCCCCATGTAGATCAGTGCCTGAGAAGCAGTGGCCAGGGACCAATACAGCAGCCCAACAGGCCCTTGGGATGAGGAATCCCCATGAATCCTCAAGAAAGACCCTGAGCTTCTGAACAATGCCGAGTGTTTGTCGAGGTAGAAGTCCAACACATTTAAGCCTTTTAAACCCAAACCTGGGAAATAGTAACATCTAAGACAGACAAGGGAACTAAAATTTCCGTGACATTTTCAACATACTGAGTTTTATAGGTATGGACTTATTTAATCTCCATAACACTATAAAGAAATCATAATCTTCCTTCTTACTATTGCGTGTTTGTAATACACAGTGATCACATTCATCCTGGGGACATGGTCTGTGTACACAACACAGCTGAAACCCCTTTCCCTCCCCTCCCCCTCCCTCCAGCTCTTGGTCCCCTCCTCATTTGCCCAAGGCCCATCTCCCTGCTTCCAATCATCTATCTTTTATTTTTCTCTCTCATTTATTTACACTTCCGGTTTCTCATATAAGAGAAACCATGTCATATTTTAGCTTGTGTGTCTGACTGATTTCACTTAGCATTATGGTTTTAAGGTGCATGCATTTTCCTACAAATGATTTGACTTTATCTTTCTTTATGGTGGAGTAGTGCTCTATTGTGGATAAATGCTACATTTTCTTTGTCCATTCATCTATGGATGATCATGTAGGTTTAACTATTATGTACTGTACTGCTATAAACATGGATCTGCATGTATCACTGTAATATGATGTCGCCAACTCTTTGCGGAAGCTAAAATTTAAACATAAAAAGTGCACAGGTCTTCAGCATATGATCCAATATATACAATGAAGCCACCTTCCAGTCAGGAACATTTCAGTCACTGAGACAATACTTAGGAGGGGAATAGCTAGGTCAAACAGAGTTACTTGTCGTAGGCATTGAGGAAACACACTCTGATTTCCACAGTGGTTGCACCAGTGTGTGCTCCCCCAAGAACACAGAAGGGTTTTCCCTACAGCTGCCCAGCATCTGTTATTACTTGATTTCTTGATGAATGGCATTCCTTCTGCGGTAAGATGGAATTTCAGTGTTATTTTAGTTTGCATTTCTCTCCTGGCCATCCATGAGAGGAACCAGGAAAGTGACGCCTTTTGCCCAGGGCAGCACATGGGGTATAGGAGGCCAAGGATTTGAGGGCAGCAGTATTTTTGTTGAACAAAATGCCCAGAGGGTGTGCAGAGGCATCCTGAGGAGAGCTCAAAAGATACAAGGGTGTGCTGAATAGCCAGGAGATCAAAAGGCACCTTGAGGAACACCCTGAATTAACTCAATTAGACTCCCACTTCCTCTCACATGTTGTGTGAAGCTCAGAATAAAACAAATGCAGAAGACACTCAAGTCATCCAGTGTCACCATTGATTTATTCAATAAATAATTATTGAGCACCTACCGTATGGCATAAGCTGTACTCATGCAAAGGTGTCCGCATGTGTCACTTACTAGGCACTGGGACATAGCAAGGAGAAGTTAAGTGATTGCCCTGGTAGAGTTCACCTTCTGGATCAGTGCAAAAACTATGGATTTCATAGAGAGATGGCCTTAGAGACCACAGTGCCACCAGTCTGTCACCTGGCCCCTGGAAGAACAAGCAAGAGGATGGATGTGTCCTAGAATAAACCTAGCATAGTTTTTGATATGTCTTTGTCTTCCTGCTTGCGACTCATTAGAGGACTCGTTTAAAACATGTTCTAACAATTTTAAACTCTGCCTTTACTCCATTTCTATGGTGAACACATATGTGTAACATCTTTTATTTCTGCAGAAACATGTGGGGTATTCTCAGGAGCTGGTAATACTCATTTCTGCTTTATTACCTCACTGGGTAATGGTGTTATCATGGAGAAAACTTCAATATTTTACAATTTTCAACTTTATTTCTAGAGCTTGTTGATTACAGAAGCTTTAATAACAAAAATGTGTTAAAGCTTTTATGTGAAAAGGAATAAAGTTAAAATGTTATATTTCATATGGCCTAAGTTACTATACCAGTCAACAGTGTGAATCGTTTTGTATTTGGAAGCTTTTGACCTTAAATGGCTAAATACTGCACACATCATAGATGAAGCAATGATTTGTCTGATGCCATGGACAAAGAAGTCCAGAGCTATTTCAGTCTGCAGAAAGGGTCTGGTAAGTTCTCTCTTCTGCTTACTGTCTTTATTCTCAGGGTGATTTTTCTCTTAGGAGAAAAGTGGTCCTCCCCGGCCCCAACCCCAAGTGCCCCGGAGCAGCCCACCAAGTCTGGGCATGGTGGCGCAGACTCAATGGCCCAATGGTCGTCCCAGTGCTGGGGAGTCTGAAAACAAGAGGATCACTATCAGTCCCAGCTGTATAGTGAGACACTGTACCAAATACATTAAAAAAAAAAGAAAAAGTAAAAATGGTTATATAACTTTGAGTCTCATATCTGTACGTATCTGTGGTCAGAGTGGGAAGGAATTTCTCCCCTAGTTAGCAGACAAAGTTCTGGGCATCATTCCTGAGAGGCCAGCTAGGACATGCGCTTTCTCCAAGCCACTCACTGTGAGCAGAAAGTTGGGATTATACCTACAGGTCCAGGCCAGCGATGGTGACCATTTTAGAGCTTTCACAGACAGCCTGCTGTGGCACATGTGCGACAGGCTCCCGCCACTGGTCTGTGCTGTTAGGGCCCAGCTGGAGTTGGAGGTACATAAAGCTTTACTGAGTGTATAGTTACTACCCAGTGAAGTAGAGGAGTTTCCCATTGTGTTCTGGGAGACAGGACAATTCCACTTTTTGTGGCGCTTATCTAGATGCCCCCCCAATGCCCCATGTGCTGTGGGCTTTGGGGATGTGACTGGATGGGGGGGCATGATAATTGTTAATGTACTTGTCCAGTGATGAGTTTGTACCTAAATATGATCTTGAGAGCCTTGTAGAAGAAGGGGGCATGGCCTGGAAAGGTTTCTCTCTGTGTCTCTGTCTCTGTCTTTCTGTGTCTCTGTCTCTGTGCTTCCTGTACACCACACCATGAGTAGCTCTTCTCCTCTACCAGGCCCCTTTGTCATATTGTTCTGCCTTGGAACCAACTGATACCAACTGACTATGGACTGCAATGTGAGCCAAAATAAATTCCTCCTTAAATTGTGGGCCCTGGGCACTGTATCTCAGAAGAAAATAACTAAGACACACACCAACCTACCTATGTGACACTATGCTTGAAGGTTACCACAGTGAGCAATCCAGATTAGCCAAATGCCCGAAGTAGAGCACAAAAACCCTCATACTACCACTTCAATAGTCTTAAAACATTAAAAGTTGCTATTCTTGAGTTCCTAGCCTACCATGCACAGGGGTAGAGATGCGTGGTGAAGTGAGAGGGCTCCTTCATTCACAGTCCATGCAAATTGGCTAGGTTTATAAGATAGAATTTAAAAAGACTCAAGTAGTCTGCCCCCCATGAGACTTTATAGGATTTCTGTTTGATTCAACTTTAGATTTTTCTTTTTTTATTTTATTTTATTTTAATTAATTAATTTATTTTATTTTATTTATTTGTTTGTTTGTTTATTTACTTATTTTATGGCTGGCTCAGCCTGCCGTGGTGGTGGGGCTGGCGCAGCATGTGGTGCCGGCGATCGAACCACAGTCCCTGCAGTTGCCTGAGGTTTCCTAAGCAGGTGCTTTAGACCACTGAACCATCTCACCGGCCCCCAACTTTAGATTTTTCAATGGGAAAGAACTAAGCTTCCATAATAGGAACACTAAATATATGCATTAAATAAGTTCAATTTTTTCCCAGGAGATTGCATTGTGTTAACTCCAGTCACAAGCAGGCTGGTTGTGCCTGGCCCTGGTGAAGGGATCACAGGGAGTGTGAGGGAGAAGACCCTACTGTGCAGCTATATCCTGTTACTTGAAATGTCCCTTGCAACAAGTTGTGCCTGCAAGGTTTCTCTGCTTGATTGCAGGCATATGTGACAGGGAAGTCACTAGGGAGTATAATATAAGAGATGTGAACAAAATATGGAATGAATATTTACATGAAAAGATTTACCCAGTAAAAGACACGATGACAATGGTCCCCCCCCCCCCACACACACACAAGCAAATGTATCCAAGGTGCATATCTCATTGTTCTTGTCACTTTCTGAAGCTGCTCTGGCAGTCCTCTTTCATGAGGGTTCTTATAAGTGTGAAAACAAAGATAGTGAATGGTGTCGCCTCGTGGGATCAGGTGGCAAGGTAGCTGGTAAAACATCCCTGTGGGTCCTCATCTGTGCTATTCTCCACATCTGGCACCGTACAACTTCTAGCTCCTCCCCAAAGGCACAATGACCACCAAAGGAAAGGTTTTGAATCAATTCAGGACATCTAGGAGTTCAAAAAGAATAACTAAAGATCCTCACTTTTCTTTTGAAGACTCTCAGTATTGGTGCAGAAAGTGGTGAAATGATGGAGTGGGTGTGTCTGAAGTGAGAGGGCATATTTTGGCAGAAATTTGAGGCAATGTGTCTTACTGTAATTAGGGAAAAAAAAATCCTAAATGTCCATCATGTTATTTGATGGCATCAGCTCTGGAAGTAGAAGGAAGGCTAAAGGGACATGCGTCCTGCAGTTTCAGTTCCTCACAGGTAGCCACGGGTGTGAGCAGTCCACTCGGTAGGCACTCGTCCCACCTCTCCCTGAAGCAGGGTATCTCTGAAAAAATCCTTCAGTCACTGCCTGAGTCACACTCGTGAGCCGCTTTATATAGATTTCTAAATTATAGGCAGCCATCGCATACGTAGTGACCTTGGTCTTAGTCACAGTCTCAGCAAGGATGGAGGAGAGGGCAGACACGCGCTCCTCAAGGGTGATCCGCTCGGGGGAACGCCCTCGCTGGGCTCCGTGGGCCCAGCTCGCTGTGGGCGTTCTCCTTCCTCACGCTACTGCCTCTGCTGCTGCTGAGATGTGCGCAGGTAGTTCCTCTCCTATCCTCAGGCCCCTGGTCAACTCTGAGAGAAATTACAGTTCTCGCAGTGCCAAAATAGGTATTTGAAGTTGAAAGGGGAGAAAGAGTAAAGGGCGTGTTGTGAGCATTTTATTAAATTTAATTTAGAACAAATGTTGTGTCTTCCCAATGTATCGCTGTTATAAAATAGATAATTTGGCACAAGATTTCCCTTTGATTAAGGGAAATAAGGAAGTGGACATTGGCCGACTCCTTGAAGGAAGATCTTCTCACGGTGGGCATAAAGGTGCTTGGCATTGCCCGGAGCTGGGGCTCCTGACCTCAAGGGAGTGAGCGCTGGGGCCATCGCAGGTACGAAGCGGTAGCACTCAGCGCCTATGGAGTCCGCTCCGCAAGGTCTAGAGATCCTTTGCTGATGAACGGGGGCACAGCGGCCACATTTAAATTTCAGAACATTACAGTGAGGTGCCTTTGAATTGAGGAGAAAGAAGGAACCACAAACCATTAAGTGGAGCCAGTTAAAATCAAGGCAAGTGGGGCTGGGGGAATAGCTCCATAGAATAAGCGCTTGCCTGGCAAGCTCAAGGGCCTGAGTTCAATCCCCGGTCCCACAAAAAAAAAAAAAAATAAAATAAAATAAAATAAAATAAAATAAAATAAAATAAAAAATCCAGGAGAGGCACTCTTCCAGCGCAAACACCGCAAAGTCATCCCTGCGGAAGTAGATTGCATCCTCTAGTCTCTTCAGAAGTTGTGCTTGGAATCAGAAAGAGGATCTTTTGTTTAGGTTTTTTCAGATGTGCTGTTTTGAAAAATCTTCACCAATAATATTTTTAGTGTAGTTGCCTTGGAGCTGGGTGTTTGGGAAGGTAAGTAAGGTTAATAGATCAACCATGGAAAATTCAACAGGACCCTCTTCAGGGGAGAGGACTGCGGCTGTGGCCTGGAGCAGTGGAGTTCCGCCACGGCTTTGCTTCTTCTACGGGTTTGTGGCCCTGCTTTTTCTTACACCTAGGGGCTGGGGCTGGGGGCGGCTCAGCCGCTTGGCACATTCGCGGCCCTGGGAAGTCCACGCTGTTTTACAAAGAGCAGGTGGGCGAGTGAGCTGAGCCCTGCAGGGCCGCCTGCGCAGCTGGAGAGGTGGAAATTCCCCTGTAAACCTCAGCCCAGCTTTGAAAAGAAACTGATCATGAAAACACAAGGATTTCTCTGCACACGGCTTGATTGCTTTCCAATTAACTCTTTGTACTCTTACTTCATTCATCTTTTAAGAAACGATCTCTGCGCCTTGCAGAGGCGCGACATGAACAATCCTCGGCATCTTCTCAGGGAGATCGAAGTCTGCTTTAGATTCTGCCGGTGTCAGGCTGCTGTGGAGCCAGTGGGCAGGCACCTTCAGTGCAATCCAGGGACTGCGGTTGCTGCAAGTTTACTGTTTAGGAAACGAGGGATTTGCTTGGGCTGGAAAGAGGTGCACACTGCTTCCGGAAGCCCGAGGGAAATGCAGCAGCCCCCGTCTATTCCCCCTTTCTGGGTCACGAGTGGCTGCTTTTGGGGCTAATCTAAAGTCTTTTCTCTCTCTTGTGGAAAGTATCTGCCAGTACCATTTGTGTGTGTGTGTATGTGTGTGTGTGTGTGTGTGTGTGTGTGTGAGAGAGAGAGAGAGAGAGAGAGAGAGAGAGAGAGAGAGAGAGAGAGAGGAGAATTGTGGGAAGGACAGGGAAGGAGGGAGAGTGAGACTATTTACCATTTTCATATCTGTTAGAAGTGTCTTTGGCCTCTGAGCCTATCAACAATTAAATGCCTCCTATGCTAACCCAAAAACCTTTCTGGCTACTTCAGTGAAGTTTCCTAATCCTTTTCTCCAGCGAGCCAGACTCGAGCGCAGCGCTGCCGCCGCGGCCATTCATCTGCTGTTGCTCCGCGAGCACTTTGATCTCAGGGTTTCATTACAGCTCATTTCAGCATTAAGGATGATCTGAATTCATGAGCTCTTCCTCCCTAATAAGTGCCATTCAGACCCATCCTCAGGAGCCGCTACAGCTCACGGGAAAACAGTGCAAAGCACATGCAAAGGAATAATGGCCAGCTTCAAACACAAGTGAGGAATGGGGTTTTCATTAGCCAAACGAGCCCGTGAATGAAATGCTCTGTTAAATGGGGGAGTTCCATTCGCAGGGCACTGTTCAATCTACCAATTGCCACTCCAAGATTAGTAAATGTGATTATTTCATTTCTTTTTTTCAGCTGAAAATGCCCACCACATCCAAAGTAGAGGTGAACTTGATTTGGGGTTTGTTTGACTTCATAGTTCTTGAAAACCATAAGTGTATTCTACGTGTCCTGCTTGGTTTCTTTGGAATAGAATTTGCCATTCCTAAGGAAACCCCAATGTCATTTTCCTAAAGAAAAATTGAATTTGGATTCAGACAACGCATTTGTACTTTCTAAGGCCACTGAACCCAGAGAAGAATGGTTGATTATAAGATGACAGGATGAGCAGCCAGCCAAGAGGAGGGGCACAGGAGGAAGGCAGAGGCCACCACTGACGCCCATCAGCTCTCACAGGAATCACGCTTCACACTGGCTGCATGCTGGTGAATGCACAAAGGAGATGCTACCACAGTCCTAATCCAGCTTAGGAAAGCTCGTGCTCTATCACAGTGATAAATGAGCGCCAAGAAGTTTCCACAGTTAGTGCTGTAGCACGCTGAAGTAGCACTTGGTAGAAGCATTCAGCAACAGCAAAGGCAAAGAAAAAGGAGGTGTTGCTCGAGAGGTGCTTCATGCTGTGCCTCTCTTTCCCCCACCTGCAAGCTTTACAGCACTCCACAGTCCGGGTCTTACCCACCCGCAGCCTAGGTATCCCTGCTCTCCTAACCCCAGCCTTCTGTGCCCCTTGCGTGTGTCATCTGGGATGTCCGTGGGATGTGAGAGCAGCAGGCAGGATCACCCTCCTTTGGCAAGATGTGGGAGCAAGGGAATAGTAGCCAGAGGCAGGGACCATGGCTCCAAGAACAGGGGGTGACAGGAGCCTGCATCAGAGCACCAGGATGTGTGGCCAGGGTAGGTGACAGGGGAAATGATTCTGGCTCTTTAAGGGCACCATGTAGATCAGTATGGTAGGTCCCATTGGTCTCCACCC
Organism: Capromys pilorides; assembly: GCA_004027915.1. Taxonomy (NCBI): domain Eukaryota; kingdom Metazoa; phylum Chordata; class Mammalia; order Rodentia; family Capromyidae; genus Capromys; species Capromys pilorides. Next base: position 3,834 of record PVKN010002193.1, on the reverse strand, counting down.
TGTTGATGCACCATGAGAGACTAAAAGTCATAGTAATGGCAAGAAGAGGGTCTTCAAATCCCCCTCCCTGAACCTTTCAATGAGGGCTTCTGATTAGCTCTAAGATTGCCCTACCACATGAAAAAGGCTCATGAGAGTGGTGTGTGTGTGTGTGTGTGTGTGTGTGTGTGTGTGTGTGCCTAATTTGGCCTGGCCTGCTGGTTTTAATTCTGGAGGGCTGCATAACCAAGCATAGGGACTGCTGCTGCTGCTGCTGCTGCTGCTGCTGCTGCTGCTGTAGTCCCTGGGATGCACTTTCTACCTGGCTCCTCTCCAAAGCCGGCACAGAGAGCCACCCAGCCACTTCCCACTGCCCTGGGTCTCTTCCCGGCCACTGGACTGACACAGCAGAGACGGAGATGCACACAGTCTCTGTCTCATTGTGCGTGGACTGTAGACAATCCAGAAACACTCCCCAAACAGCTGTGCTCTCTCCTGCCAAATCACTGAACCAAACTGTGACTTCTCTCTCTCTCTCTCTGGAACTCTTTGGCTGCGACTGATGCTGGGACATTTTCTGGCTGAACTTGAGTCCCTGCAGTCCCTAGAGTATGGAGATCTTAGATGTAGGGTTGTCACTGCACCAAACATCAAACTGGTATCACAGAGCACCGAAAGCGAGCTTGACTCTGAGTGGAAAGTCAGAGTTCATAATCTAATGTTTGAACAGCCACCCTGAGGCTGAAATGCTTTGGATCAATTCCACACAGTTGGTTTCATGAATGATTACCAGGACTCTTCTAGCTTTTGCTATGTAGCCCTGGTGTACGACACCTAAGTCATGAATCACTTAAGTTGGCCACAGTGAACTGAGCTATGCTAGGGGCATAAGGATGAGTCTCTGAGGCCTCTGTAACTTGGTATAGCACTGGGAGGCTGAAGAAATCAGAAGGGCTGTTTTCCCCAGGTGGTTTGAATGCAAAGGGACAACAGTGTCGCCATTCTTTTCTCCCCTTCTTTTGATGTTTGCATGTCAAATACTCTAAGTCCAAGAGTTAAAGTAGGTGAGTGCTGTTATTATTGTCATTTTAAGGACAAACGCACTACATCAGAATACATCACTTTAGCCAGAATTATATAAGTGAATTCTTGGCCGAGTTACTACTGAGGAAGTAGTGGTCAAAAGCAGGGGCCCAGGGGTCTGTTGGCTTTTCTGGAAATGCTAGCTTTAAACTAGTTAAGAGCCCAAGTGAAACTGGCCATGGGGGCACACTTGCAATCCCAACATGGCAGGGGCTGAGGCAGGAGAATCGCGGCTTGTCGTGAGCTTCAGCACAGCTTAAGCTATATACCAAGATCCTATCTATCTCTATAAGCCACACACAAGGCACAAGTTGGTCCTTGTGCCTCTCTGAGCCTCCATTTCCTCATCTTAAGAAGACAATATGGTAGAACTACTGCAAGGGTTGTGAGAATAAAAAAGATACGCATGTGAACTCCTGATCCGGGGTGGGTCTGACACAGGTGAACTCCCAGTGAATATACTCAGATGCCTGTTATTACTGGTACAGCCACAAGGGCTGAAGAGACCAAGGATGGGAACATTTGAAGAACTGCTGTAGAGAAGGCCCACAGTTAGAGCCACAGTCAGCACTGCATTTTTTTTCTAGCTTTTGAGCTCACTCCCTAGTGAGAGCTCTTATTTCTTTTCCAAATAGAAATATGAATTCCCTTTGAGTACTGTTGCTATTCGGTTAGGTCTGTTTTCTAAGAATATACATATTTTAAAGCAGGATTAGCTTGCAGAAACAACAGAATGAAGAGCCAGTTGGATGATTCTCCCTAATACTGATTCAAAGATAAATCTGATTGTGGCTGAATGCGTCAGGGTACAAGGACTGCTTAATTGGGTAGTGTTCAGCAAGATGTTTTTCCTAAGGGGCACCAAGGCCCACGCAACGCAGTTGTTCCAAAGAGCTATACATTTGGAAATGCGTGAGCAGTCGGGTCTGCCAACGGACACGTCTACAATTCTAAACTCAGTATTCCAGCAACACTTCTAAGACAGGGTCCAGATTTATTTTCTACTTGGTATTTGTTCTGTTCATTAATTATATTCATATCTGCTTCTTTGAAGTTATTGAGACTATTGGGAAATGTAAAAGAAAGCTGTATTGATTTGGGTCTCAACGTTATTTCATCTTTATTTCCTTCATCTATGAACTCTTGGGCCTGTTGAGTGACATGTGGCTGTGGGTATAGTGTGTCAGGCACAGTGCAGGGCATTAGCAACACAGTCCAGGCGACTCCAGATCTGCAGTTCGTTTGGTAAGAGGGTTTAGATTTAGAATGTCTGGATTGTATTCTACTAAAATCTCCACAGCCTTTCCTTTCAAAATCAATTTCAGTTGTCAAAAAAAATGGGGGTGGGTGGGAGTGAGTCACTTTGAAATCATATAGCTTATTATTATCATCATTTTTTAGAGCTTATTACTATAATTTTTCTCCTAAGGGAGCTGAGTTGATTTATAACTCCACCCTCCTTATCTCAACATGTGGCTGAGTTCAGAAGGGAATTAAACTTGGAGGATTTTTTTCCCTCTGAGGAAAACTGATAGCACATACCCTAACCTCATTTTTGAGTTCAGCAAGAACTTTTTAGTTCCCTTGAATTTAGTTGGAAATGTACATACAGCAAGGAAGCTCAGACCTCTCTCCAAATTCTTATATTTACCCGGAGTATTGTAGAAATTAAAACTACCCAGGAGCTGTCTTCACAAATGGAATAAAAACTGTATAGGCAAGATTTTCTGTTGTTGGAATAACATACCTGAGGCCTCACACTTGAAGGAGATGAGGTGGGATTTGGATCACAGTTTTGGGGATTTTAGTCCATGGTTGGCTGGCGCCAAGGCCAATTCACCGTGGTAGATGTATGTGTGGATTCCAGGCGCTCAGTTCATGGTGTTCAGGAAGCAGAGCACAGGAGAAGGACCCAGGAAGAAAGGGGCCGTGGATCATCACCAACCTCAAGCTCACAGCTCCGTGCCCACCCTGACACCCAGTGGTGTGCTTCGCCCATAGATGTGTCTCTAGCCAGTCAGGTTGGCAGTCATGAGTAATTGTCACATCAAGGCACCACATTGCAATCTGTACTTGATGGGACGTAATCACGTGAATGATGGGGATTTTTACCTGATTTCTTTCTTGTTGTATCCAAGCACCTTCAACAATGTCTAGTTGATGGAAAGTGCTCAATATATATTTGTGGAATAAGTGAATCAATAGAGGAAATAACAGTGTTGTAGTTAAGAGCCAGGGCTTTGGGGAATGCAGACAAACCTGGGTTTGAACTCTTACCTGCTCCTCCCGAGCCTGGTGAGCTTGCTCTGCCTGTCTACTTGCAACGTCTTCAGCTGCAAAATGGACACAAGGTCAGAGCCTATCTGTCATTTCAGATGCATGTGAGGTCACTGTGAAGACTGACTGAGAACTGGAGACTATAAATTCTCAATACAAAAAAAATTAATTAGGATCTTGCAAAAATTAAAAAAAAAATCTCAATATCAGTTTTGATCAAAATATACAGTGAATATTTCCATTTTTTTTATTTTATTGATTGATTGATTGGGACAGGGGATTGAACTCAGGCCCTTGCACTTGCCAGGCAACCACTTATTCTACTGAGCTATCTCCCCAGCCCCTCCATTTTTAAAAAAGAATTACAGGGGCCGGCGAGATGGTTCAGTGGTCTAAAGCACCTGCTTGGAGGGCTCAGGCGACTTCGGGGACTGCAGTTCGATTCCCGGCACCACATGCTGCGCCAGCGCCACCACCAGGGCAGGCTGAGCCAGC
>PVKN010002192.1:0-44382 GCA_004027915.1 Capromys pilorides | reverse complement strand
ATGTGATGGAAGGTGAACCGAAGAATCTCTAAATGTAATACTTAAAAAAAATCAAAGTACTCCTTTAAAACAAAATAACCAGAAGTATATCTCAGCAGCACAGAACCTGCCTGGCAATTGTGAGGTCCTGAGTTTGGTTCCCTGTTCCAAATAAATAAGTAGATCAAAAATAAATAAGTTTTTATTTACAAACCCATTTCCTCAGTAGGGCTTACTGGCTTTCCTTTTCTAAGAATGAGTGAGTTCTTCTTTATAGAGTCCTGTACTGGTAGATTAGATATGCTATAGCAGAAAAGTATCCTAGAGACTCATAAAAATTACAAGGTATACTTCTAATTCCAGCATTCTACTTGCAAAACATTTTTTCAAAAACCTTCACTAATGCCTTTTGCTGTTACGTCAAGGCCTTTAATCATATGACACTGTCAAAAAAAAAAATTCATATGGCACTGTCTAACCCACTCTTCACAATACTGAATGTCTCTTGACTGCCCCACAGACAAGTCCTGATGACTCCTACCTCTAGCCCAGTTCCCTCAACTTTGCTCCTCAACTCCAGCCATATTGTACCCACACTGTGAGGCTTGTTCCTGGCTTTTCCTCTTTTCCCCCTTCAAGGGCTACTAGAACTGCTGTTTTATCCTCCCTTACCTTTCATGAGTAGCACAATTGAACATGTGACCACCATCATCACCCCAGCACTGCAGGTATAACCTCTATAGTGCTAGCTAATTTTCATGTAAATCAAGAAGTACCAGGAATGGAGGGATCAACCTCAGGCTGTTACTTTTCCTGGCATGTGCTTGATCAGCTTTCATGTGGTGGTAGAACAGCAGAGTTAAGGTTCTAAGCTTCCCCACCTATTTTTATTCCTTGATGAGGATGGCAGCCAGAGAGAGCAATAGCTTTCCTTTTTTTCCCTTAGCAGCTTGCCTTAGAAATAGGACCACTTTTTCTTTTGCAGTTTTAAAAGAAGGTAGACAGCTGACCTACGAGAAAGTGGACTTGAGTAGCATCAGGGCTATGCTGAATAGCAATGATGTCAGCGAGTACCTGAAGATCTCACCTCATGGCTTGGAGGTAAAACTTCCATACATGGACCTTTTAGAGGGTAAAACATTTTCATTTTCAAGATCTACTTCTGATTAAAAGCAATGTTTTGCAGAATAGGTGGTTAATTTCCTACTTGAAGAGTGGTTAGAATAGAAGTGGTAGAATAGATTGTTTCAGGACATTATCTATTGTTACATCGCACATGGTACTACACCTGTTATAAGAAATATGATATTTACTGGACAGTTTAAATAAGTCTGTTGTTAATCTCTGTTATTTTATTCAACTAAAAGTACACAAATGTTTCAAAAGGAGGTACCTCCATTTTTAAATCCCTGCTTAGCCAACCATGTCTTTCCCTTTCTCCCTGCATATTGAGTCGTGCCGATTTAAAAGCTGCTTATATATAGAAGGTTCTAGAGGAATAAAAATTTCAGAATTAAAGAACTCTTTGAACAATGACTATAAAACTCCTTGGAAATTCAGTGATATATCTTATTTAGTTTTATGTTATATTTAACTGCGGTGAGATAGAGAAGACAGTAGTTTACCAGAACCTTTAATAAGGAAAATTATGTTCAGCTTTCCCAGTAACTTTGTCAGTTACTTTTGATGGTTTTCAGCACTGATGGTGGTTGTGATATTCTTCGGTTTGGCCAGGCTCGCTGTGATGCTTCCTCTTTTGAAAGTGTTCGTTGCACCTTTTGTGTGGATTCTGGAGTGTGGTACTATGAAGTGACGGTAGTTACTTCTGGCGTCATGCAGATTGGCTGGGCCACTCGAGACAGCAAATTTCTCAATCATGTGAGTACCTTGAAGCCTTGAAGAACTACTCAAATGGGAGCGGCACAGTTGGCTTTTTTTTTTTTTTTTTTTTTTTTTTTTTTTTTGTATATGGGTGGAAGATACTCAGACACATTTATTTTTCAAATAGCTTTACTCAATCATTTCTTGGGCAGAATGACATGGTGCTAGATCCCTAACAGTTACTGGCTAAACTAATTAGAAGTAGGAAAGTACAAATGAAATTACCCCTGAGCATTTTATTTTCTTTGAGTTTTAATTTCATTCTAATTTTCTGCCTAGAGGTTGGGTTGTTCTTTGTCTTTGCAGGGTCTACTCCAGCCCAAATCACATCTTTGCCTCAATTTTTATACTGATACTAATTATGGTTTTTATCTTGAATTTAAGCTTTAAGGGCCTTGTAGGAATTCTCTTCTAATCCTTTCATAAAATGCTAAATGTTATGTCGATTTCTCCCACTTCACTTTTATCTTATAATAAGTAGATATATTTAGTATTCATTTTTTTGTTTTGAGTATTTATCTTCAATATTCAGTATTTTTCTTGTTATAAAAAGTGGTGATGTAAAAGGGAAAATTGAATCCACTAAGCAAGCAAACCTGGGTTGCCGGGTATGAGAATTGCACTTCTTCTCTGCGGTGTCTGCTTTTTGCCACTGTATATTCCAGTACCCAGTGAGTGAAATTGTAAGCTATTTGGAATTGACCTAGTTTAACCAGGAACTTTTCATATTCATATGATATATGCCCATTGAGCTGGGGAAAAAACCCTGGATTATTTTGTTAATGTAAGTAGTAGTCCCCTGTTCCATATGTCAAGTCATTCCATATGCCAAGGGTTTTCAAAGTGATCTAACAAAATCTTACTAACCTGATCTGCTATAAGCATAGTGTTTTTTTTATTCATTCATTCATTCATTTGGTACAGGATTTCACTATGCAGCTCAGACTTGTAGCGAGCCTCCCCAGCACTGGCATTATAGGCATGCACCACCACACACGGGTTCTAGGGCTGGCACAGCATGTGGTACCGGGTATTGCACCTTGGTCCTTGCACTTGTGCTTAGACTGCTAGCTATCTCCCCAGCCTCCTGTAAGCATAGTTTTTAAAGGACTCTTTCAGCAAGATTATCTTTTACCCTGAGCTGTCCATGAAATTTTACTAAAACTTCTAAACTAGAGAGAGACAAAATGGACAACTCAGATCTAGACTGTTACATAAAGGTACAGAACTACACTCCAGCCTACTGTTACATTTGTTGAAGCTTTCCCAGCACAGCTTCTCCCACTTCCTAGGTATTTCATCAGTACTTGGAATTTTGGGCTTTTTTGAGGCACCATGTGATCAGAAGTAACTGAGTCTAAAGAACAATTCAAGTAAGTGTCTCTTCAGATGGTATAAATCCTGCTTTTACCATGAAATGTCTAGTTTCCAACTTGACATACTGATTTTAAAGTAGATAGTATCCATTAAACTGGCTGCCCTTTCTAATGTTCTAAATAAAGTCCCAAAGGTGGTTTTTTAGAAATTGATTTAAAAAATCTTATTTCCAGAACACCTTCATTTTATTGTATCATTTCATTCCCACAGTCATTTTTAGCTATTTCTATTTCACAGATGAGAAAACTGATACTGAGAGTAGGAAATAAAATAAGACTAAAATTCAATAGCCCCTTCCTATTCTATAATAGTTCTTTGCTTTTATTTAAAAAGGGGGAGGGGCCAGCGAGATGGTTCAGTGGTCTAAAGCGCCTGCTTGGGAGGGCTCAGGCAACTGCGGGGACTGCAGTTCGATCCCCGGCACCACATGCTGCGCTAGCGCCACCACCAGGGCAGGCTGAGCCAGCCACAAAATGAATAAATAAAGAAACAAACACAACAAGCAAACAAATAAATAAATAAATAAAATTTAAAAAAAAATAAAAAATAAAAAGGGGGAGAATCAGAGGCTGGGGAGATAGCTCTGTGGCACAAGTACTACCTACCTGGCAAGTGCAAGGTCATGAGTTTGAACCCCAGTCCTGCCAAACAAAAAAAAAAAAGGGGGGGAGAATCAGAGAATTAACTGGACATTTTTTAAATTAAAAATACTCCAGAATTAGAAGAAATTTGGTTTCCTCTAGGAAGGAAACTTCAAAATGAAAATTGTCTTACTTTCCTAGCAAGCACACTGTGGGTCAATGTATAATGTATCTGATAATGAAGGTTATAAATACATATTTTTAATGACCAACAAAATTGAATCATTTCATCTGACAGATGAAACTAATTTGTACCACATTGTTTTAGATGTTTGGCTCCTCAAGTTAAAAGTTTTAAAATACTATTACCAGGGATAACTTTTTTTTTTTTTTTTTTTTTTATGGCTGGCTCAGCCTGCCCTGGGGGTGGAGCTGGTGCAGCATGTGGTGTTGGGGATCAAACTGCGGTCCCTGCAGTTGCCTAAGCTTTCCTAAGCAGGTGCTTTAGACCACTGAACCATCTTGCTGGCAAACTTATTTCTTTAAAAGCAAACAAGCACCCAAGCATGGTGCTACATATCTGTAAGCCTGCACTATGGGAAAATGATACAGGAGGATCACAAGTTTAAGCCCCACCTGGGCAACTTAGTGACTTAAGAGGACTTTGTCTCAAAAAGTAAAAAGGGCTGAGATACAGAGCTCAGATATAGGTTGAGTTAAGATTTTGGTTTTAGTACCATAAAGCAAAACAATAATAAAAAAACAGGTATTTTCCCCTGATCCATTAGATCCATTCTCCATTAGATAACTGATAAAGTCTGATATGATGTCTTTTTCCAAATGTAGGATTTTAATGATGTTACCATGCTTACAACTTAATTTTAAATGGACATTATTCTGGTGAATGTCAGTCTTTCCTTGTACAGACAGGGCATGATGTATGGGACAGATTACTCCTAACATATACTCAGTTTCAGAAGGTTTGAAGTCCCTCCATAGTGCTGATTATTTACTTTTCCTGGGTTTTAGTTTTAAAAGGATGATCAAAGCAGTGAGCTCAGAGATAAACTGTTAAAATAAGAAGCTTCAAGATAATTCTTCTTCAGGACATGTACAAAATGGATTGTCTTATTGTATTATGGTTTAGTTGATGTCGTTTGGGTGGTGCTGGGGATTGAACCCAGAGCTTTCGTGTTGGGATACTTTTAAAGATAGGTTTGGCTAGGTTGCCTACGCTTGGCTCAAGCTTGCAAACCTCCTGCCTCGGCCCCTTAAAGTGCTAGGATTATAGGGATGTGACTCATGCCTGGTTTGTAACATGTATTTTTATGAAGGATTGGCCAGAACAAGTCTTTAAGGGTATACTTTGATTTATCTAAAATATTGTTTGGGAACTGGCGAGATAGCTCAGCTGTCTAAAATGCCTGCTTAGGCAACCACAGGGACCACAGTTCGATCCCTGGCCCCACATGCTATGCTAGCCTCACCCCCAGGCAGGCTGAGCCAGCCATAACATGAATGAATGAAAGAAAGAAAGAAAGAAAGAAAGAAAGAAAGAAAGAAAGAAAGAAAGGAAGGAAGGAAGGAAGGAAAGAAAGGCAAGAAAAGAAAGAAAGTTAGTTTTAAAATATCTTTTGGGCTGGAATATAACTACATATGTGAGGCCCTGGGTTCAATCCTCAGCACACACACACCCCCAAAAAAGAAAAAGCTAAAACATCTTTCATATAATAGGTCTAATTCCTTTGAGAGTTTTAGAGTGTATTATGCTCCCATTTAGAGAAGAAGAATCATAATGTGCTACACTTTTCAAAAAGCTATGGTCACCAGATGTGGCGGCACATGCCTGTAATCCTAGCACTCAGGAGGCTGAAGCAGGATTGCTGTGAGTTTGAAGGCAGCCTGGACTATCAAGTGAGACCCTGTAAAAAAATAAAATAATTTTTTTTTTGGTAAGAGTCTACAGAATGTTCAGGATCTCACTACTAGATTGGACTTGTAGTGATCCACCTGTTTACGGCTTCCCAAGAGCTGGGATTGCAGGTGTGCGCCACCACACCCAGTCTCACGGAAGTGGGGCCGACACAGCAGGCCCAGGGATCAAACCCCTGATCCCTGCACCTGCTTGCAGATGCTTTAATCCACTGAGCTATTTGGCCAGCCTAAAAATAAATTTTAAAAAAGCTAAAAGTAAGGATTTTTTAGAATTCTCACCTTGGAAAAATATAACATTTTTAAAACTGATTTGAAGATTACAATAAAAAAGAAAGATGAAAAAATTAAATTCAGAGAAAATTAGAACTTTACCCAAAGCTACTAGAAAAGATTTCAAGCTCTAGTGTGGATTGTCTGTTCGGGCTGGGCCCAGCAAGCTTGATGCCCTGAGTTCAATTCCTGGTACCAGGAAAGAAAATAAAATATGATATCCTTGCTTCTTACCACATGGAAGCATCCTGCCCTAGAGAAAATGACTGTTGCCATCTCCAGAGAAGGAGCATGATTTAGAAGCCTGTCAGGAGCTCCCACACTGCTCAGAGACTTGGTGAATAGACTCCAAGGCCATGTCAGAGCCAGGAAGCAAGTAGTACACGTAGTAGACTGCAAGGCTGTGTCAGGACCACAACAAACATTAGAGGGGCATTCTGGCAGAATGCAGCCAATACTGCTGCCACAAACCAGGCCTGACCAGTCCTCTGTGGTGTCATGCCTCACTGAGGTTCTGATGGGAGGGCAGTGTCTTAGTCCACTTGCAGAGCAAGAAGCGGAACACTGTCTTCCCATACTGCCCATGAAGGTGTTGAGATGTTGGACTGCAAAGAAAAGACAGTGGCCAGTACATGAGAAAAGAATTGCAAATATTCCATGAATGACAAGCTATAAATTTCTTTTGTTTTTAGTAATATTTCCACGCTAAAATACACATGACAAGAAAGTAACCTATTCAGAATTAAGCCCATGAAGCACCCAGTGCTACTGGGAATGTTTTTGAGCAGAAAGAAGGTATGCTTGCTCTTTGAGATATAAATGTAAGGAGATGTTGAAAGTGGTAGGCATAGGTACGTGTGTCTTAGTTCTGTCACACATTATCTATGGATACCGTTGAATCGGAATTCCCCTTTGTCCCACATTGCCACTCTATTGTGGAATTCATACAGGCAGGCAGAGGGACATTGCAGGGTAATAGCTAGGCCATGCTTGGTAACTGGAAACCCTTTAGGAATTTCTTTCCAGTGTGTGACAAGGAATTCTGTAGGACATTAGAAAGTAAGGACAGAAAATATTTGCTTTTTGCATCTACCCCAATACCCAAATTTTAGTGGTAAGAACTTTTTTGGTTTGGGGGAAGATCTGGAGATTAAAACTAGGGCTTTGCATTTCCTAAATATGTGTCTATCCTGCTGCTGAACTATACTCCCAGTGGCTTTTAGGATTTCTACCTACTTGTTTGTTCAACCTTTGATGGATATAGCAAGGTGTTCTTCTAGCCCATGTTTGAATTTCTTCTCTGCCTAGAGACAGTTAGATATATGCTCATTTAACTGCGGAATAGTCTGAATAGTGCACATCAACAACTGGTTGAGGGACCAGAAAGATAGCTAAGCAGCATAAGCACCTACCTGGCAAGTGCAAGGTCCTCGGTTGATCCCCCCATACTAAGAAAAAAAAAAGAGAGAGAAAGAAAAAGGTTCCTGCCACCAGAAAAAGAAAAAAAAAAAAAAATTGGTTCAGAAGCATTGCTTTGGACAGAATGAATAGAAATTTAGTATATCATTGAGTTTGTTGGAACTTTTTTTTGACAGTTTATAACATTGTTTCATTGTTTTCCCCATTGCACAAGCCATCAGTACTTAAGATCTTATTTGGATTGGCCCACATTTTCAATCTTTCCATGCTAAAGCTCTTCACCACTGATCCTTAAACATGTTTAGTTTGTGTGTTTCCTCTTTTTATTTTCTTTTCGGTAAACTCTGAAAATAGTTTGTAAAGATCCTATCTACTCTTTTATGTTAATAATTCTAGGAAATGATGAAAGGCAGGCAGTAGGTAATAAACTGTCGTGGACCTTTGTGTTGCTCAAGTTCATTGGATGCCATAAGAAGCGTATTGATTTGAAATCATAGGAGTTTAGGTTCGATTTTTGCTCTACTTCTCTTATATGTTCTCAGGAAAGCTGCTAAACTCTGAGCTTTTGATTCCTATTAAAATTTAGTGTAACTCCCCCAGCCTCTTGATCATTAATGGGAACTAAAGAAATTAAAAAGTATGAACAAAGACGGCATTTGGCAAATACTTGTTGGTAAAGCCATTATCTATTTATTGAGAACCAGGCTTCTGGGTCATGAATTTGGTTGGTTATTTTCTTACTTTCTTGCGTTTTTTCATGGTAGCAAAGTTTTATTAAAGGTCAGGAAAGAAATATGTTCTGCTAAGCTAGTGTGGGCCAAGTAAAAGTATAAAAACAAGCACACTCTCTAGCATGAGGACAGGCCACCATGTCACAGAACACACAGTGGTTCTGGGTTAAAATTGTTATCTTCCAAGAACCATTCCTCTCACCCAGAATATTTAAAATTCCAACTACTGCTGGGCTTGGTAGTATACACCTGTGATCCCAGCACTCCAGAGTCTGAGGCAGGAGGATCACTGTGAGTTTGAGGACAGCCTGGGCTACTTAGTAAGATCAAGGCCATCCTGAACTACAGAATCTTTGTCTCAAAGAAACAGACAAAAAACCCAAACAAACAAAAAAGAAATTCCAGCAACTAGGTTAATGGTGATAAAAAACACTCTCTCTTTGCAGGTCAGTGCAGGGAGAATCTTGCTAATCTGGGTCTTGTTTTTCTCCAGGAAGGCTATGGTATTGGGGATGATGAATATTCTTGTGCATATGATGGCTGCCGGCAGTTGATTTGGTACAATGCCAGAAGTAAGCCTCATGTACACCCATGCTGGAAAGAAGGTATTCCAGAAATTCATCACCTTGGCTAAGATATCTGATTATTGCAAGGCATTTAATATATTAGGCTTTAATACACCTTTAATAGAAGATGACTAAATGAAAATGATACATCAGCCTCTGTATCACTGCCATGGCTGTAAGTGGCAGTCTCTGATAAATTCATCTCAGATGAAACTCTCCTTGTGCAAAATACTTTAGAATATAAAGTTCTTGGGGTTGGGCAGATAGCTCAGGGGCACAAGTGCATGCCTGGCAAGTGCTGCAAGGTCCTGAGTTTGGTCCCCCGTTCTGCAAAAAAAAAAAAAAATCTTGACTAAAAAAAGAAAATGGTCCTCCTAAGATTAATATGAGCGTTAACTCAGTGGTATAACACTTGCTTAGAATGCTCTAGGGTCTAGGTTGTATTCCCCAGTAATGGCCGGGGGGAGAGACAAGGGAAGGAGAGGGAAAGGAAGAGGAAGAGATGGAGAGACAGAGACAGATTGGCATTATATGAATTCAAGTTTCTTTTTGGGGTCTATGCTTTGATTCAAAGTAGCCATGTAAATATCAAGAACACAGGAATTGTGGTGCACTGAAATGAGGATATTTTCCCAGGCAACATGACAATGGAATTGGTATTAGTCAGGGGCCATGGTCTGAAGAAAATGAGTCATATGGCAGAGGGTGAAACCTCTGAAAGGATTTGTAGTCTCAGGATTGTTCCTCTTTTTCCTACAATAATCAATATTATGAATGCAAACTGAAAGTTCAGGCATGTTGAGAGCAGGAATTTGATCATTCTCATCAGAAGATAGCTTCAGTTAACTAAATTAATAATGTGGAAAAAAAAAAACACTAAGAAGTCAAGAGAAGCACTCTTTTTAATAAGTATGAAATGTATCCATTACGTAGAGCATAAGATAGAGGCACTGTTTTAAAAGCTGCCTCATTTTTATTTATTTATTTATTTTAAAATTTTATTTATTTATTTATTTGTTTGCTTGTTGTGTTTGTTTGTTTCTTTATTCATTTTGTGGCTGGCTCAGCCTGCCCTGGTGGTGGCGCTGGCACAGCATGTGGTGCCGGGGATCAAACTGCAGTCCCCGCAGTTGCCTGAGCCCTCCTAAGCAGGCGCTTTAGACCACTGAACCATCTCGCCGGCCTTCATTTTTAAAATAAAAACATCTTAAGTATGTTCATTATAAAAATTTGAGAAAACTATAAAGCAAAATGAATAAACTTTTAAAATTCCTTACAGTTCTTTTCCAGAGTTGGGTTTGTTTTCTTTGTTTTCCTCTAGTACTGGAAATACAACTTGTGCCTCACACAGCTTAGGCAGTCCTCTCCCACTGAGCTACGGTTTCAATTTCCCTGCCTCAACTTAAAGTTAAATCTTGAAGATATATATACATCTGTTGTTACGCCTTTTACTTTTAACAGTTTTCCAGGTTATGAAACGTATTATTTTTGATGTCTCAATATTCTACTATGTGCTTATACTATAAAATACTAATTAACATCTCAGCTTTGGACATTGACATTTTTGCCTTTTACAATTATTGTAAACCATTGTGGATTTTCTCAGAATATATCCTTAGAAGTGAAATATCTCTGACAATGGAGATTCACAGTTTCAAGGCTTTTGTTAGGTATTGATAGATTGCTTCTACCAACATTAAATGTTCATTGTTGTTATCTGTCTTGACAATTTAAAAGACAAAAACTAGAAATCTCATAGTTTTATTTCAGAAGAAAGGATGAACTTTTTTTTTTAACAAATGTTTGTTATCTAAAGAGTTTTAGATAACACCAGAGAGGCAAAGTGGTACATGATTTTTTTCTTACCATATTTCACTGATCTCAACATGCTTATTTTTTCAACATGTTAATGTCTTTGATATTGGGATGCATCTTACAATTATTGGCTTGTTCAATTCACAGCATTTTTTTTTTTTTTTTGTTCCTTTTTTCTTGTACTGGGAATCAAACTCAGGATTGTACTTTCCAAGCAGATGCTGTGCCACTGAGCTATATCCCCAGCCAGCACTTTTTTCTTAATGGTACATGAAAGTATTGGTAAGTAAGGGGTCAAATCATTTGTGGAAGAAACAAAGATGAACATGGTGCCAGGTACAGTGGCAGAGGCCTATGATTCTGGCACTTGGGAGACTGAGGCAGAAGGATCATTGCATGTTCAAGACCCACCTGGGCTACAAAGTGAACTCAAGGCCATCCTGAACTGTATAGCAATAGCCTGTCTCAAAAACACACACCCCCTAAAAAAAAAGATGAACAGGTTGAATTATTGAATAAAAATAGACTCAGTACAGTGCCCCTGGGCTGGGGATATCGCTCAGCAGCACAAGCACCTTCCTGGCAAGCACACGGTCCTGAATTTGATTCCCATTACAAAAAAAAAAAAAAGAAGTGTCACTGAGACTCTTTCAGAATCCTGATAGTGTCCAGCATTATCCTAACAGTGTTTCACTTTATCCGGTAGGAGACACAGTGGGATTTCTGTTAGACTTGAATGAAAAGCAAATGATCTTCTTTTTAAATGGTAACCAGCTGCCTCCTGAGAAACAAGTCTTTTCATCTACTGTGTAAGTAGTTCCTCTTAGTTGAAAATTTGAATAGTCAGATTTTCCCCAGAGGAGAGGGGAGGGGACTTTTTCCATGATAGTAGGCAGTTTTGATGGGAAATTTATTTCAAGTAATTGGGGACTTATTTGATTTTTAATAGACCTGAAACTATCCTGAAGTTTGATATAGGAAGATAAAGGCAGAATATTCTCTGGTTCACAGATCTGTCTAGATTAGTAAGCAGAATCCACCGACTTCTTCCAGTCAGGATATAAATGGCCCATTTAGAATTCCAGAAAATAACTATAACATATGAGCATTGCCTTGTCTTTCTTAACTCATTGACCTCTGTACTCATTTTTATTTGTAGATCTGGATTTTTTGCTGCAGCTAGTTTTATGTCATATCAACAATGTGAGTTTAATTTTGGAGCAAAACCATTCAGATACCCACCATCTATGAAATTTAGCACTTTTAATGACTATGCCTTCCTAACACCTGAAGAAAAAATCATTTTGCCAAGGTAAGGAATCTGCACAGGCTATTTCAGGACTGCCGCATGCATCTAAGAGCATTGTTTCAACTGTTAATAAATAATCTTGAAAATGTCACTAACAAGGCTTCTTGGGAAATACAAATTACTAAAACAAATCCAAAAGAGATACATACAAACCTTTTTGTATTTTTTTTATCTTGAATCAGTCTTACTATGTTGCCCAGACTGGGCTGGAACTTGCAGTTCCCCTTGCCTCAACCTACCAGAGAACACCCGGCCACAAATCAATTACTTTTACAACATTAACTGAAAACTTTTACAAATGATGTTCCCAGAGCTTGCCTGGCAGGCTGAAGGTCTTCAGTTCAATTTCCATTACAAAAAAAAAAAGAATGATATTCCCAAAAAGCACCAGACCTGGGTGACTTTACAGGAGATGTCTAACAAATTTTTAGCTAAAAAAGACCCATCTTATGTAAAATGTTTTAGAAGGAATGTGTTCAAATTATTTTTTGCCCCTATGTATGGGTGCTTGAATCCAGGAACTTTGCACTGAGCCTTATCCTCAACTCTTTATTTTTTTATTTTGAGAACAGGGTCTTGCTAAGTCACTAAGTTGCCCAGTCTCAACTAGAACTTCCAGTCCTGCCTCAGCTTTCTAGAGTGCTGGGCTTACAGGAGTGTACCACTGCATTTGGCTTCTATATTCTTTTTATGAGGCAAATAATGTTAGTATAAAAATCAAAGTATGGCACGTGCACACGCACACTACCGACTAACTTCATCTGAATGCTAGTGTGAAAATCCTACATATAAGGAAAGTAAGTGCATCTATTAACAGACTTGAGCTTATTTAAATCAACTTCTGTTGGGTTTTAGCTGCATTAGCAAAGATGCCAAACCAATATTGTTCCACAACTGTTGAAATAGTAGTAATGCCATGTTGGATAAAATTTTACAACCTTTATTTAACAAAAACTGTGATTGGCATTAATTGTCTTATTGGACAAGGCCTAATTGTCTTCTTTAAAAGATGAGTACAATCTATCCCTTCATATGGGAAAAGACTCAAGCTGCTTCCTGGTAATTACTATAAGTTGAAGCTTTTATATACTGTGACACCGTATGAGGCAGGGTATTTCTGTTGCTAATGCCACATGATGTCACTAATGCCAAGGAAATCATACTGGCCAGGAAATAGTTAGTGTCAGACCATTATGCCATTCAAAGTACTTATAATGGAATAAAGCTCCTTTTTTTGCTCAAAATTCAAGTTTTAAACAGCGCTGTGAGCTGTGCTTCACCTTTGACTTCATGTCTCAGTGGCTCAACAGTTTGTAGGTGAACTAAAACAGCAGCATTATTTATAGCAGCAGAGACTCGGTAGCATCCCAAGAACATGAGGGCCACTGAAATCTAAGCTCAGGGATCTGAGGTATTTTCCTAGAACTTCCATTCAGTTTGTCTTGGTGCCTGACGAAAGTTTTGAACTTTCCTCTTGATGAAAGTAAGACAAATACATCTCTTTCCTTCACATTCCATTTCTTTTGTATGTAGCCTGCATTTTCCTTGGATGATGCCTACAGATTACCCAAAAGGTACAACTGGCCCATCTAAGAGCTGAATACAGTGGCACCAACACTGTAGGAAGAGGCAGAAGTATCAAAAGTTCAAGCCCAGCCTGGGCACCTTTAACAATACCCTACCTCAAAATTTTAAAACAGGGGCCAGCAAGATAGCTCAATGGACTAAGTGCCTGGGGTTCAATCCTTGGTACCACATGCCATGCCAGCCCCACCCCACCCTCAGGCTAGCTGAGCCAGGCATGGTGGCTCATGCCTATAGTCCCAGCATTGGGGAAGCTGAAAATAGGAGAATCACTACAAGTCCAAGCTGTTTAGCGAGACCTGTACCAAATACATTTAACAAAAAAAAAAAAAAATTAAAAAAAGAGTTGGGGATGTAGCTCAGAAATAGAGGACTTGTCCACTGGTACGCGGCCCTGGGTTCAATCCCCAGTGCCACAAATAGGTAAGTAAACAAGTAAATTTTAAAATGGGTGTTACTCTGCAGACTATTCTTAGTGGCTGGCTAGATAGCTCAGCTTACTAAGCGCTTGTTTACACAAGCACAGGGACTGGGGTTCCATCCCAGGTACCATGAGCTGCTCTAGCCTCACCCCCAGGCATGCTGAGTTGACCACCAAGTCCTGGCGTGGTAATCCCAACGCCAGGAAGGCTGAAAACAGGAGTATCACTACAAGTCTGAGCTGCATAGTAAGACCCTGTATCAAATACATTAAAAAAAAGTAGCCTTTGTCAAGACTGCTTGAACATTTACCACAACCCAGATGACAGTATCATTTCTTGAAAGTTGCCTTTTATGGCTTGTTTATACTTACTCTCTTAATGGGTGTGGAGATGAATTTGGCACCCTAATTTGTCCTGTCTTAAATAAGAACAGCAGAACTATTACATGCTAGCCAAACCTATGTTGTATCTAGACTATTTTCACTGACAGTGACACTGATAGGAAGTATTAGGACCCTGATTGAGTAATTGCTATAAGGCTAACTACTGGTAGCTTGCTCCTCTTCAAAGTACAGTCAAGAGGAAGTTTACAAATAGGGGCATTTAAGTGTCAGCCTGCTTAGGACCATTTTCATTAATACTTTTACTCTGAGTTCCAAAAATTTATACTCAGTGATACTTTTTTACTGATATTTTACTCATTAGAATAGTCATGCTACTACTTGGAATTATATAAATTATATTATCTTGCATATACTCTATGTCTCTAATTCTTCCATTAGAATGACATTTACCGGTAAAATGAAAAAACCACTGGATTTAGAACCAAAGGATTTAAATTTGACTCTTGACTGTTTATCATGTGTGTGACCTTATGCAAATCATTTTTTAAAACATTTTTGTCTGTAAAATGAGAATGGCCTTGTCTTCTTGACTCCTAAGATTAAGGCAAGTTACCACGCATGATAAGTTCACTGAACAAAACTTAAGAAGGATACTTAGTGTATCACCCATATACAGAGCACTTTGGATGTACATCTTATGCATCATTACTAACAGGCCTTCTTGTTGACTATGAATTGCAAACTGCTTTGTCTACTTAGGCACAGGCGTCTTGCTCTGTTGAAGCAAGTCAGTATCCGAGAAAACTGCTGCTCCCTTTGTTGTGATGAGGTAGCAGACACACAGTTGAAGCCATGTGGTCACAGGTAAGAACATCTGTTTGATTGGTTCATTTTTGTACATCACACATTTCATCCTGCTCTTGAGTTGCTTTTAGAGTATTAGCAGTTCTGTACTGTTCATTGCAGCTAAAGTGGGATAAATGAGAAATTAGTTTGTCAGATAGCTCCTGGCTGTCTTCTGTACTTCAAATAGCAGCTGCTTAGGAGCTGGGGTGATAGTTCAGTAGAATAAGCGCTTGCCTGGCAAACGCAAGGACCTGAGTTCAATCCCCGGTTCTGAAAAAAATAAATAAATAAAATTATTTTTTAAAAAACAAATAGCAGCTGCTTGATAAAGAAGGCCTTTATTTTTATTTTTTGTTCAGTATGTTTTACATATAATCTTGGCTTTATAAAATATTTTAGAAGGTTTAATGCTATTTATGAGCTTTAAGGCAAATTTAAAAGCTTTAAGCTTTTAAAGCCTCTTGAATCTTTTCACATTTTTACATCTAGTTAGGTAGTTGGGCCTATTGAGACATTAACTTGACTGGTATTTATGTCTTTCTCCTCAGTGACCTGTGCATGGATTGTGCCTTGCAACTGGAGACCTGTCCATTGTGTCGTAAAGAAATAGTGTCCAGAGTCAGACAGATTTCTCATATTTCATGACACCTGTAAACATGCATCACGGACTTATTTTTACTCAATTCCAGCCAATGTCAAAAAAGAAAAACAAAAACATCTAATCAGTTGTACGCACATGAAACTTACAGCCATGACCAGATTTTATGCTAAAAATATGGTAGTTTATCAAAGACAAAATTCTCTTAGAATCTAATCCAACTTGCCAGCCCTGAGAAATTCCTTCAAAGGCCAAGAAAAGCTGAATGCTAGCGGCCAGGCCTATGGTATTTCTATGAAAACAGTAGGAGACAATGTCCTCCTGAGTGCCCGAAACCACACCGGAATTCTCCGTGCTGTGTTCATCATTTGATCGTTTAGCACGGGGTATTTTGTATCATAGTCTAAAGTTTTTATTTTGGGGAGAAGTCATAGTAGAGAAGTAAATGACAGCATTTCTAGGTTAAACTTCTCATTGGTCAGAGAGACACACCAGAGTGTTAAGCGTGGATGTTGCACTGTAAGACTTGGATCTATAAAGTTAGATTCACACAGGTCAATTCTACAAGCAACATGGAAAACCTGAAAGAAGGTGCATAGATTGTAGAAAAAAAAAAAAACCCAAATTTTTTTATATTTCAGTGATTCCAAAGAACATTCTAGGTTTTTTTAACTGCAGAAAATTGGTGGTATTTTCACATTCATGGTGTTTCTATCCAATTTCAGTACCCACATTTTGTGAGGAAAAAATGTTTTACCAATGCAGGAGGAATTCTTAAATTAATTGTAATGTTAGACTGGTATTTAGGGTATTTTTAAGGTACCATCAAATCAGGTTTTTTGCTTTTTTGTTTAAAACTTTTTTTAATCAGTATTGTTTTGGAAGTAATATACTTTGAAACTCTCGAATTAATAATCTCAAAAACTCTAAAGGACAGTCTGAGAACATGTGTTCCTATTATTTTTAATAAATACATGTTTTTGAATATTGAATTCAATCATGGATTGTTGACTACGTCTTCATCAAAAGTGTTTATCCCTCTCAGGGTCTCTGGTGAAGACCTTCAAGAGTTCGGTTTTTCTCCCAGAAAATTGGAAGGTAGAATTGTAAATTCATAGACTTATTTTATAATGGTGTACCTCAGCAGCTGCCTTTCAATTTATGCCAAGTCCTTACTGAGTTTATACTTGAATAGTAAATATGTCTTCTGAGTTTTACAGTGTCTTAAACTCAATGCACATTTTTTTTCCTTCCTTAATCACCCTTTCTTATTTGTAGTTTATTAAACTGTCCTACGATAGTGCTGATTTCCTTCCTGGCTGTACTTGTTGGGGTGCTGGACTTTTTCCATGTCTTCAGTCTTCCATAAATCCAAATATATATATATATATATATATATATATATATATATATATATATATAAATTATATATATACATAGAGATATATGTTCTCTTTAGCTTGTGGTGAATACAGTAATTTGCATTGAAGAATAAAACATCTGTTGCCTTTTTTGACTAAGATTTCACAACTTTCATTGGTGCCTACTGCTACAGTTTTAAGATACACTTTCAGTTTCAAGGACTACTTTCAGAATAGGAGAGAATCAAATGCAAGAATTAAGTAGCTGGGTGTAGTAGTACATGCCTGTAATCCTAGCACTCTAGAGGCTGAAACAGGAGAATTGCCATGAGTTCAAGGCCAGCCTGCACTACATTGCAAGACCCTGTCTCAAAAAAGCAAAAGTGGAGCTGGGGAGATAGCTCAGTAGAATAAGCGCTTGCCTGGCAAGTGCAAGGTCCTGAGTTCAGTCCCCAGTCCCACAAAGAAAAAAGCAAAAGTAAGGTATGGGGTAGTGCACCCAACTGAAGCAGGAGTATTGAAATGAGTTTAAAGCCAGCCTGGGCTACATAATGAGAGTGCATCTCAGATAAAATAATTAAGTTCCATCACTTATTCTCTTACTCATCCAGTAGATCTTCACCAAGCACTAATGCATGCTGGGTATTGTGCCATCTGTTTGCAGAGTGGGAGCAAAGAGAAGACAGGATAGTTGTGTTTACTGTAATGAACTGTTAGAGCCCTGAAGGAAAAGAATAGACCCCTATGAGTAAGAGGAAAAATATCATTCTAAATAGAAAAAGGGGAAACGTAATTTTGATGTTTGGCTGGGATAGGGGTAGGAGAATGCCACAAGAAACCTGAGGAAATAACACCAGTAAAACTAAGGGAAAATAGAACATAGCCAGGTAGAGAGACTGAGCACAAGATTCTAGGACCAAGCAGCTAGGTGAACATAGATAGCATTCCTCACAAAATGCACTACATAGAGGAAAGAGCTCAGGGGGGCTTCGGGATGTGATGAAAGGCCACATGTGCAGACTGGTGGCATGCACCAGTGTGCAAAAGTCAGGACTGCTTGTGACAGCCACATTAAGGATTATGTGTTTTATCCTAAGAATAGTATAAAGCAAAATTTAAGCCTGAAGTACTTCAATAAATACTTCTAAAAGTTGACTCTGCCAGGCATCGTGGCACACACCAGCACTTAGGAAGCTCAAGCAGGAAGATCACTAGTTCAAGGTCTGGGTTACATAGTGAATTTGAGACCAAGGCCAGCCTGACCTGTTTTGAGAATAATGGAAGGATTAGGTAAAGCTAGAGAAGAAACAAAAAGTGCGAATGATAAGGAATGCTGCAATAGTCCATCTGAGAGGTAAAAGTGATCTGGAAGCTCAGTGGAAATAGAAATCAATGGTATTAATAATCTGCCAATACAGTAATTATGAAGGAGCCTTTCAGACTTCTAGAAATGTACCCCTGAACTTTATTCCTAAATTGGTCTACTTTTCCAATTCTTCTAGAACATAAAATAAAAAGACTTTAATATTTAATTAAACCATCCAGGATGGAAAGCAAAGTTGTAATCTTGGAATTACTTCAAAAGAAAGATGATAATTCCACATAGAAGAGAGAAATGAGGGTTTGGCAGGTGTTCATGGAAGAGAGTGAACAGATTCATGTCCTGCACCAAATGTAAGCATTTTACAGAGACTGTTAACTAGACTTCTACTGTTGGTATAGTATTGTTAGCAGGAGGAAAAGAATGTTACGGCATTTCTCCACCGATTCATCAGGGAAATTCAGGGCTCCAGCCAAAACAAATAGGGAATTGCCACCTTTTGCGAATGGCGTAAAGCAGGACAAAATCATGTTGCCAGTGCAGAGTGCCAGGAAATAGTGATTAAATCACAGAAACCAAAACAATATTAGCAGCAGAAAATGACTTTTGCAGTAGTTCCAACTGTCTTGAATGTATCCATGAAAACAAACTGCCCAACTCAGATCAGCTCTTTCCAAGATTATCAGCTGTTCTACTTACTTGCACAGAAAAAAATTAATGCCAATCCACAAAGAATTTTAAAAAGTCATTATTAACAGGAAAGCATGATTTAATGTTTCTGTTAGTTTTTATGTAAAAGATTACTATTCTGTTTTCAACAGAAAAACGTTCTGGTTTTCAAAAGTATGCTGGGAAAAAGTATGCTGGGATTAGCAGCTATATTGCATGATAATTAATATGGGTCCTCTAAAGTTGGAATCGAACTATGATCTCAACCTTCATATCCCAGTCTATAAAATGGAGGTAATAGTTACTTTACAGGAGTTTATATTATTTTTTTCTCTTTTTCTCAGTTTCAGATATTTCAAAAAAATATTTGTAAATGTTGAGCATAGTCTCTGGCACATGCCTGTTCTGTCCCCCTTTGTTTATACAGACAAGAATGGTGAGATTGATTTTTAAATTCTTTTGCAGTCCTCCCATCATTTAAGCAGGGCCTGGTGGCACACACTCAGTCCCAAATCTCTGAGAGGCTGGGGCAAGAGATTTTGAAATTTCAGCTCAAGTCCAGGCCGGGCAATTTAGCAAGCTCTCGTCTCAAAAACAAAAAGGCCTGTGATATAGTCTAGTGGTGTAGTGCCTGCTGGTGAGCTTGAAGTCTCTAAGTATGATTCCTGGTATCACAAAAATAAATAAATAAAAATAAAAGGGGTCAGGTGTGATGGCACACAGCTGTGATCCCAGCACCTAGGGAATGGGAGGCAGGATGACAGCTACAAGTCCAAGGCCAGTGAGTTCAAGACTAGCCTGAACTGCATAGTAGAAGCCTGTCTCCAAAGAGGAAGGGATGGAAAGGAAGAAAAAAAAGCTGAAAAGAGCTAGAGTCATGCAAAAGCCCTGTGTTTGATCCCTAGTACCAGAAAAATAAAATAAAATTAGAGGCTGGAGTTGTAGCTTGGAGGTTGAGTGCTTACCAAGCATGCACAAGGCCTTGGGTTTAATCTCCACATAGATTTTTTCCGAAAATGAGGCTTACATCCCCTTCCTTTAGATTTGGGTTATCTCTGTGCCTATCTGACCAGTAGAACACAGTGAAAATAATACTGTACCAGTTTCAAGCACAGTGTAAAGTCATTCAGTGCCAGGCAGCTTTCATTTTCTATCTCTCAAAGTATAATATTTGCTCTTGGCCCCAACCACTATGCAGTAAGAAAACCCAAGGATCCTCAAGGAGACATACATAGAAGACAATCCTTGCCCCAAGTCCTCAGGCCAACATCCCATCCACAACAAAAACCAAGCAAGAGCCAACACATGAGTGTTGGCAGTCATGTGAGTAAGCTCCTTAGAAGCCTCATCTGACAGGTGAGAGATTAACTGTCCCTGCTAAACCTTACCCAAATTACAGATTAGTGAGCAAAATAACTTGTTTTAAGCCACTAAGTTTTCAGGTGGTTTATAATAGCAAGAAACCAGAAGCGATGAAATCAACTTTTGTTGTTCTTGCACTTTGATCCCGTGATTTAGGAATGTGATCCAATTCACTTAGTCCAGAAATAAGTGTGGTATGTACCGAAAGTAGGTCATGAAGACCCTTGCTGAAATGCTGTGTCTACCTACTTGATGGAACAGAATTCAATCTCACAAAGCATTTTTTTTTTTTTTTTTTTTTTTTTTTGTGGAACTGGGGATTGAACATCTTGAGATGCTTAACTCTGAGCTATATACCTGGCCTGTTTTTCTTGAAATAGTCTCACTAAATTGCTTTATTGTGCAGGCTGGGCTCAAACTTGCCATCCTCCTACTCTTACCCAGTAGTTGGAGGTCAGGATAGCTAGCTTCTTGCTATCCTGATCTCATGGGAGTGCAGGAGGCATTCCTAGAGTTAACTGGTTTCCCTGGGATCTTGTAATTTAAAGATCCTGCCTG
Organism: Capromys pilorides; assembly: GCA_004027915.1. Classification (NCBI taxonomy): domain Eukaryota; kingdom Metazoa; phylum Chordata; class Mammalia; order Rodentia; family Capromyidae; genus Capromys; species Capromys pilorides. Next base: position 23,454 of record PVKN010002192.1, on the reverse strand, counting down.
TTTGTCCAGTCAGGTTTGGGATGTCCTACCTCCTGTGTCTATCCCAGGACCACCAGGCCCAGCTCAGCAAAGCTTTTTAGATGCCTGTCTCCCACCTTGTGCTAAGAAGAATACGCAGCTAATTGATGTTAACCCATACAACAGTGTCTTTGCAACCAGCTTTAGTTCCAGATCCTACAGATACTTATTTTATCTCTGCTAATTCATTCAGTTTGGGCATCTCATCTTCAGTTTATACTGTAAGTCTCTCTAGTCAAATACCACACATTTGACCAACAGGTATCATGCAACCAGAGACAAAATGTTTAATGATCTAATCAAGAGAAATCAGCTCTTGAATGCTCATAAAGGACACTTTTCCTGGAGCACTTACAGGATTTGTGATCGTGTTACTCAAACTGGCTGTCAACTTTTGTCTTGCATAGCCAAGAAGCCATTTATTACCTAATAATGATGTGAACATTATGATGTAAACTATAAGACAGGCAATTCAAGTGGTGGGGAATTGGGGGGGGGGGGGGCGTGCAACTTTTTCACCAGTCAGGCGTCTATATTATCTGGTCCAAGAGGGGTGACTGGCTTTAGAAAGATCTCGTCAATTCCCAATGCTCTTAAAACATGCTTTCCATTAGGTAAATCTTCTCAAAACACTGTGAGGTTTAACTGATAACCAAGTTGTACGTGAGATAACATGCCCCTTGCTTCGATTCCTTCATCCACGAAATGAAGACACCATGAGCCAGTGAGTTGCTACACGCCTTTAAACGCCTTCACCAGTCGGCGACAGATTTTGAGGCCCAGCATCCCCTGGTGACGTTTCCTATCCCGGAAATCCGTTCCCTGCGTTACTCGCCCCCGTCGTCGGTAACGCCCGCCTGTGATTGGTTGTTGGAAACATGCGCCGTGAAACATTGTGGTAACTATGGTGATTGGGGCGGGCGCAGCGCGCGGCGGTGAGTAACTGACTTCTGGACCCTTGGCTGCAGCGGTAAGCGCGGAGCGGCCTGGCAGGGGTAGGGCGCCGGGGCCCAGCCTGCTGCAGAGGCGCTGAGCCGGCTGGGCGGCTAGGCCTCCCCAGGACGGCCGGCCGCCGCGCCCTCGATGCTGGTGCGGGCTCCCGGAAGCAGAGCCTAGACTGGGCCGGGGCCGTGGGCGTGGTGAGAGGCCGGGGAACCCGCGCAGCTGCCCAGGTAGATGCGGCTCCGCGACGATGGACGCCCTGGAGGAGGAAAACTTGGCGCTGTCCTTGTGAGTGACGGCAGACGCTCGGCCCCTGCCCTGGAAAGCGGGTGTGCTGGGCGGTGGGGGACACGGCGGGGGGCAGCCAAGGCTCACTCCAATTCCGGTCTCCATTCTGCTGCTTCCGCGGCCGCTGCTCGCTAGGTTGAGGCCGCCGAAGACATAATTTCTGGGCGGGGGTCACTGTGATGTCAGCTCCTCTCTCCTTATCCTCCTGCCTGAACCTTAGTCGTCAACAAAGCCAGTCGGATTTGAGCCTTCGAGGCTTGATCAGCGGACCCTCCGGCCCCGCCACCCGCTTCCCCAGTCGAATCCTGCTGAAATCCCCTGTGGGCCCGGGCTCGCCCTCACCAGGCTCACGCTTACCAGCAGATGGGGTTGCCGCGATGGCCACGATGTAGTGAGTAGCTCCCACAGGAGACTGCGGAGAACCCTGGACACGTCCCACGCCAGCTTTAGCTCCCCTTGTCTGTTTTGTAATTCACTGTTAGGCTTTGTCAAAGTGGTACCATTACATTTAACTTGCAGGTCACAGTTGTTCAACGGACAATTCATCTTATTTTTTTTTTTCCTTGTGCATGTTGGAAAGTAACCATAGTGTTTTAAAAAGTTAGCTTATTTGAACTATATTTTTCAGCTCCTCTGCCTCTGATGCTGAATTTGATGCTGTGGTTGGATATTTAGAGGACATTATCATGGGTAAGCTTCCATGCTGCAACCTCGTCTGTGCTTTTTTTTTTTTTTTTTAATTTTTATTTTAAAGAGAATAGAAAAATAATAGCTAAGACATTAGAAATGATGTAGAATTTTTTAAAAAATAATATAATATTCAACAGTGGTTATATTGCACATTGCCATGTTCAATATAGTTGCTCATGTTACAGATATAAACTATAAAATTGGTCAAAGTAAAACTTTCAAGCATTGCTACCTTTGAAAAACTGATAAAAATTTGTAGTACAATCATCTTAGCTGTCCTGTCTATATACATACATGTTTTTCCCCTTTTCTTCCTATCTTTTCTCTTTCTCTCATCCCAATCTATTCCTTGTGTTTAGTTTCTTTCCCTTGTACTATTTCGATTGTACCTTCCAGATTTATTTCATCTTTCTGGCTTTTACAGTAGGGAGACAATACAGTGTTTACACATGTGGGTGTGATTTATTTCATTTATGAGTATAGCCTCTAGTTTGATCCATTTACCTATAAAAGCCTTAAGCTTATCTTTCTTGATAGCTAGGTAATGTTTATTGTATAAAAATGCCACCTCCTTTTTTATCCATTCCCAGTTGATGGGCATTTGGGTTCTTTCTAAGATTGAGCAGAGATGATTGTGCTACTATCCCCATGGGTGCACATGTATCACTGTGGTAGATGTTTTCCGTTTCTCTGTCTCTTTATTTCATAGACTTGTTTTTAAGGATATTGAAATCAATGTGAAATGTTACTTTGGAAAAAAGAAAATATCAGGTCACATGTACATTTTAAAGTAGCACAGTAGCTGGGCTGGGATTATAGTTCAGCAGTGTAAGCTTCTGCCTGGCAAGCACAAGATCCTGAGTTCAATCCCCAGTACAGCAAAAAAAAAAAAAAAAAAAAAAAAAGTAGCACAATTAAGTAAACCTTACTGAGATTTGTCTTACAAACAGCCCTGTAATGCTTAGAGCTTTTATCATAGATTTGGGGGCCTAAGGGATTTACTCTTCCTATAGTAGGTTCTTAGAATGTGGAGCTCTTGTCAAAGCTCTGTGAAATACCTACTTTATTTCAAATATGGGGTAAGAGTGATTTTGGTTTTTTAATAGTGTTTTTGTTTTCTTTTGTTGTTGTTGTTGTTGTTGTTGTGACAGACTCTCACCATATAGTCTAGGCAGGCTTTGAATTCCCTGAGTAGCCCAAAGTGATAAACTCTCCATCCTTCTCCCTTAGCTTTTCCAGTGCCACCACACTCAGAAGATTTTAGATAGATGTGTTTTAACATTTTTATACTATAAAACAGAACTTAAAGCCATATGCACACATGTCAGTGAAGAAAACAAGATACTAAACATCACTTGGATCTTTTTTCCTGAGTTTTGAGCTCCTATTTGTAGATCTTTTCTGTTTGCTTTTTTGTTTTTTTGAGACAGGGTCTTGCTGCGTAGTTCACGCTGGCCTTGAACTTGCTGTGTAGCCCAGATGGTTCTCCTGCCTCAGCCTCCCACATGTTGGATTATAGACATATGCCATCAACATCTGACTTGTGGATTCATTTTGGCATCTCTAAATCCCGCTAAGTAATATGGTTCAGAAGTTTTAAGACAAATACAGAGAGAGAAAAATGAAAATTTTGTCTAATTGACGTAAGTTTTCTAAGAATTAAAAGACAGTTGATGTTACTATGCAGCTTAATTCAGTTTAGCTTGAAAGTCACTGACAAAAGTTGTAGGACCTTTAGGACCTGTAATATTCATGCCCTTCACACCTAAGTACAGACACTTGATTAAGCTTTCTCAGGTAGACTTGAGGATTTCTGGGGAGTTCTGAAACGAGCTTTGTTATTTTGTCCATTATGGGGATCTGTCTTCTGTGAAGAAATGAGCCTTCTGTAAGTCTAGGTATTTTTCTCAAAGTCTAGGTCCATTTTTGAAGCTTTCCTTTTATTTTTAGAAATAATACCCTATTCAGTTGTTAAAATTGCTTATTCTCTAACATAAGCATTTGCATGAACTAATCATGAACTGTACCTGGATTCCACTTAGCAACCCCTTATGACAAGTACTGTAATCATTTTTGTGTTCCAGATGAAATTGGGGATTAAGGAAGTTTAGCAACTTGTCAAAGGTCAACAGAGCTAGTCAAGGTGGGGTTTGGATTTAGGCACTCTGGCCTTTGTCGGCCCCCACACTTAATCCCCACCCTGCTTTTGATACTGCTGTGAAAATTAGAGGAGAGAGGGCTCTTGACATTTGGTTTGAAGCCTCCCCAGTTTAAGAACCAACCTTTGCATACATAGTAAACATAATTTCCAAAAGACAGAACCAGTGTGTTCCTTACCAACAGTGCTTGGAATTCCCAAGCCAGCCTGTGCGGACGTGTTTGAAATGTAGCAAGGTGGGGTTGGGGAAATAGCTTGGCAGTCTAAGCTTCTGCCTGGTAAGCATGAAGACCCGAGTTCAGCTCCCAGTACTGTGTGCCATGTTGGCCCCACTCTATAGTGCCACCCTATATCAAATTCAGAGAAACAAAAAAGAGGCATAAAGGGTCACTGTTGCACAGAGATATGAACATACTTAAGTACCAGACTGTACACTTTAAAATAATTGAAATGACCTTGACATAGGGTTGCATGCCCACAATCTCAGCACTCAGGGAGCCTGGGGCAAGAGGATCACCAGTTCTAGCCCACCCTGGGCAATGTAATGACTCTGTAAGACTCTTTCTAAAAGTTAAAAAAAAAAAAAAAATTGCTGGGGTTGTAACTCAGTGCCAGAGACACGCAGTATCACAAAAATAAGACTGATTGGTCTGTTTCAACATGAGAGTCCCTTTTAACCTCAACATGAAACATTAGCTTTTCCTATCTTAGACGGCCTGCTGACAAAGCAGGCCTTCCTCTGATCTTCTCATAAATCAGCATGGCTTTAGCCTCCACTACAAAAACAAATGTGTTTTCCTTCTTGTGTTCAGATGATGAGTTCCAGTTACTACAGAGAAACTTCATGGACAAGTACTACCAGGAGTTTGAAGACACAGAGGAGAATAAACTCACCTACACACCTATTTTTAATGAATATGTAAGTAGAGCTCTGTTTCTCCTCCCAGGACATTAGTGTTCTTTACACTTTGAATTTAGAGTGATCATCATGATGCATACCTGTACTCTCTTTTCAACCCAGCCAGGGTAACTTAGCAAGATCCTGTTTCAGACTAAAGAAGGGCTGGGGATATTATTCATCGTGAAGGCCCCAGGTTCCATCCCCAGTAGTGCATTTTAGAAAACTGAGTTTAAAATCAAAAGAGGCTGAAATTTGCACATCTTTTAAAATATGCCAGCAGTGCATTGCTAAATTTGTTTTTTTCTGTTTTTTTTTTTTTTTTTGTAGTACTGGGCATTGAACTCAGGACCTTGTGCTTGCCAGTCAGCTGCTTATGCCGTCAAGCTTTATCCCCAGCCCCTCTGATTAGACAGTTCGTTGTCACTCATTTTTCCCTACCTTGCTCTTAGAGCTGTTTTCCAAAAGGCTTTCAGGCAAAATCTGAAGAGTTTGCAACTTTGTGTTTAAAAGAAGTTGAGCTTCCTTGTAATCCTGCCTTCAGCTGCAGTGCCCCACCATCCCTTGTATTTGTGTGTTTTTGAGAAAGTTTTTTATCTTCTTGCTTTCTTCTACAAAAGAACAAATCACTTACTAGGTAGCAGAAGAAACAAGACTGGAGCTCAGGAACCTCGGCTGTTCACCCGTGGGTCCTTACAGCATTCCCTAAGGTCCCTTGCCGCCTCCTGGGTCACCTCATCTGTCTACAAGAACTGTGCATCTCTAAGACTCTTTTCCAAATGTAGAAGCACAGGCGTGGTGACACACACCTGTAATCCCAGCACTTGGGAGGCTGAGGCAGGAGGATCAGTGCAAGTTCAAGACCAGCCTGGGCTACAAAAGTGAGCTCAAGGCCAGCCTGAACTGCATAGTGAGACCGTATCTCGAACACACACACACACACACACACACACACACACACACACAAATGTAGAAGCAGGCACTGTGGAAGCTGTCTCAGGAGGAGCCATGGCTGCCTACAGATGTGCTCCTCACACTGCTGGCTGCGCAGGTCCCAGGTGCACAGGAAGAGGACCCCACGTTGCCTCTCTGACCTGGGCTGGAATAGGGGAGCCTGGTGCTCTCTGCCTCTATCTGGCCATCCTGTGGTAGCTTAACTACCCACAAATGCCCCTCTGGGCAGGAGGCAGGCCCAAGACAGCCAGGACAGAACCTGAGTCAGACAGAGGGGTCATGGTCCCCTCTCAGATACCCAGTGTTTAGCACAGAGCTAGTTCATAAAATAGGATTTCAGAGATGCCTTCCAGGAATGGAGGATGGGCTTCCTAAAAACAAGTCCTGTTTCCCTAATGCAAGCTCTCTGCCACAATCCTTCCCACTGCTGCAGATTTCTCTAGTGGAAAAGTACATTGAGGAGCAGCTGCTGGAGCGGATCCCAGGGTTCAGCATGGCGGCCTTCACAACAACATTACAGTGAGTCCAGCTCAGCTGTCTTGTTTCTCACCTCCTTCCTGAGCCAGAGGAAGAAACACCCTCCCTTATTTTCCAGTGAGAGAATTGGTGTTAGGTCGGGGGTCGGGGGGTAATCTCACCGCCTGTGTTGAAGTCTCCCAGAGAGGGTCTGTCTTATCCCCATTTCTGCAGCCGCCACCCTTTCCTTTACAGGCACCATAAGGATGAAGTGGCTGGTGACATCTTTGACATGCTGCTCACATTTACAGATTTTCTGGCTTTTAAAGAAATGTTTCTGGATTATAGAGCAGTAAGTTACAAGTGCTTATTTATCTAGCTACCTGGAACCACTGGTAAATTCCAAGTGAATATAGCCACCTCCTGTGCTTCCTCCACAGCTCCTCTTTAACTGGCCAGTGTCCTTCAGCAGCCATTGAAGTAGGGTGGGGTGGAGTTGTCGATCTATTCATACAGGGACTTTTATGTGCCTTGGATGAAACAGGTCCAGGTGCCACCCTTCAGGTCCCTAATAAGACAAACCCTAAAGACCTGCTGTTGAGTCTGTCTAGCTGGCTCTTTATAAGAAATACATATAAATGTCTTCCAGCAAGAGCAGTGCATGTTTTAAGTGCCCACACCCAGTGTTGTGCCAAAATGCAAAATAAGCTACTTCCTGCCCTGTGTGCTCCCTGGTGGCCCTCTCTCTACCCTGCCATCAGGAGCTGTCCCTGCCCCATGCCAGAAGCAGAATTCTGAACCAGAAAGATCTCTTTCTGGTCCTTCTGCTTCCTTGAAGCAGTTTCTTTTCTTATGTAGGAAAAGGAAGGCCGGGGACTGGATTTAAGCAGTGGCTTAGTGGTGACATCGTTGTGCAAATCCTCTACTATCCCAGCTTCCCAGAACAATCTGCGGCACTAGGTCACAAATGGGATCATCCTGGATGTCACCAGCTAAATAGTCTCAGAGAGACTTTGGTTGATGATGACAACAACAGAAGAGTACATCTTGGAAAGACTGAACTGTTCTGCAGCCCTTCATTCATGTTAAGTATTGATGAGTCCAAAACATGACCTGACCCTCCTGGCCCCATTTCTTCTGCAAAACCTTCCTGTGTTCAGTAGCCCTAGTGCTCTCTGCCCTGTGGACACCTTGCTCCGGTGCTTCTGAACCAGGCTCCATCCCAGCCTCTCCATCGTGCACGCCGACGTGGCTGTCAGCAGGAGCCCACTGTTACCAGCCTCTGGCCCTATAGGCTTTGCATGAGTCCTTTTGTGTATTCATAGCTTTTTTTTTTTTTAACATAGGTCAGCATTTCAGTCCTTCAGCTTCAGGGAGGATTTTGTTAGGGAGTATTAATCCAGGGAGTCACTCACCTGAGCCAGCCGCTGGGCCTGAGATCTCAGAGTCTCTTATGACCCCTGTCCTGGCTGGAGGAAGCAAGAGATGGCCTTTACCTGAGAGCTCCACTGAAATCCACTCCCTGTCTCCTTTCAGTCCTTATAACACCATCTCCTGCTGGTTCTGACACAGTCTCCCTGTTTCTAGAAGTCTCTTTTTAAACATTTTCAAAAAAATATTTTTATAGGTGAATACTCAGGCTAACCTAGTGGATATGATCTTGGAATGTCCATGATTACCCACTTAAAGATCAAAGTATTATATGCTGTATGTTCGTAGTGGTCAGTGCTCTGAAGGCAAAAATTGCTTTCTACACTGGCATGGATGTGTGTGCTGCAAAGAGACTGAAGCTATCCTGCTGTCGTAGTACACTCATGCTGCTCTCCTGTCAAAGCATGCTAACTGTGTTTCTGCACGCCTGTTCAAGTCCCTTCCATTTAGGCCACTTGGTTGGGTTTCTGGTGGGGTAGGCAGAGACTGCAGTCTCTTCTTCCTGTCCAAGCCTCTCCTGCCAACATGGTGCTCCCGTCTGGCACAGCACGCATGGGGCCGATGGACACTCTACTGGCCATCTGTCAGCTCTCATGTAACAGTGTTTGGTAGACCATTATTGACCTGGAACCAAGTCACATCTCTACAAAGAAGAAAAACGGTTCAATTCTTTGTGTATACTTTTGATTTCAGTTTTTATAATGACAATGAGAATCTGCTTCTTTTCACTTCACTTGGCTCTTCTGGTTTTAAAGGATAAGCTATAAGCTATGCATTTATCTGTACTAACGCGTTGCTTACTTTTGTACCATGAGTAAAATTTGAGGTGTTTTTCAAGAAGCATCACTTTGATTGAGTCATCCCTGCTCCTCAGTGTAGCCACCACGACAGCTATCACAGCTTTGGTCCTTCCGAGGCAGCTTTGTCCATGCCCCCTCTCCTGTGCTGGTCACCCTGCTCCTTGTAAGTAGGACTGCCCACCACAGCCGACAGAATAGAAGCAGGTGGTCAGAGCTGTTGGTGAGCCTGCCTGACTGAGAAAAGGCAAGCAGCAAGCCCAGAGATGAAATAATGGAGGAAGAGGGGCCGGGGGTTCGATCCCTGGGCCTGCTGTGCCAGCCCCACCTCCAGGGCTTGCTGAGACAGCAATTGAAACTGTGGCGCATGCCTGTAATCCCAGCTCTTGGGAGGCTGTAAACAGGCGGATCACTGTGAGTCCAATCTAGTAGTGAGACCCTGAACACGCTGTAGACACTTCCCTAAAATACAAAAAATAAAAGAAAAATTAAAAATAATAATAATAATGGAGAAAGACCAAGAAGAAAGGCAGACTATCCATTTTCACCTTTTCTACACAGAAAAACAGCCTGCAATCTTAGCATGTAGGAAGCTGAGGCAAGACCAGCCTGGGCTACATAATGAGTTCATGAGGCCAGCCTAGACTACATAGTCAGACTCTGTCTTAAAAAAGAAAAAAGGCTGGGGAGATAGTTCTGTGGCACAAGTGCCTGCCTGGCAAGTGCAAGGTCATGAGTTCGAACCCTGATCCCGCAAAAAAAAAAAATTTGTAAAATATTGTGACATTGTTTGGGCCGGTGAGATGGCTCAGTGGTCTAAAGCACCTGCTCAGGCAACCACAGGGACCATGATTCAATCCCCCGGCACCACATGCTGCACCAGCCCCACCCCCACGCCAGGCTGAGCCAGCCATAACTAAATAAATAAATAAAATGATATTTTTTTAAAAAGGAAAAAGCCTGCTGTATCGTGTGATACTGTAAGCAGGCTCGCTGGTGTGCCACCCCATGCTGAGAGCCGGCCTGTGGATAAGCCCTCTCCCGCTGAGCTGCAGCCCTACACCTTTTCAGTCATTTTGAGACCATCTTGCCAGGCTGCCCTCTAGCTTGCTACCCTGCCACCTCAGCACCCCCACCCCAGTAGTTAGGCCTACAGATACAATTTTCTCTTAAAGTTCACCTCCATTGTCTTGTTGACTAAGGCTGAAGTGTCATGCACTGCCTCTGATGGGACTAAAAGATGCCCTGGGCAGAGTGACCTTAGGGCCCAACTGGGAGGCTTCTGTACTGTCTGCCCTGAAACAGGCCACATTAGGTGTTAAACCCTGGTGAGCCCTAGCTTATCTTAAGATTTTGCTCTTTTTTGAGCCTCAAATTGGGTTGTCCTTCCTTAAAACCAGACTTTTTCCAGCGTAATCCTGAAATGGCTAAAATTTATTACTGAAGCCCAAATACTTCAAAGTAAAGAGATTCTGTTAATATTCTATCAGGACACGAAGTATAAATGGGGACATGGATGCTCCATGTGATTCTCATCCCTCTGTAATAGTGGGTCATCCACAGCTGTTTGCCTCAGTAATTGTGGCCAGTTAAAAAGTCCACAGAGCTGTGCGTAGTACTGCATGCCTGTAAGTACCTTGGGTGGCTGAGGCAGAGGACTGCCATGAGTGTGAGGCCAGCCTAAACTAGACAGGAAGACCCTGTCCTCTTCCCAAAAAAAGGATCACAGGATACCTAGCAATGCCTTTGGCTTACTGTTCAGAGGGTGTTTGCCTGTGGTCTTAGAGAACTGGGATTAGGAGGGCTTCAGTGTCTACTAGCTCTGAAAATCTGTGGCTGCCTTGCTTTTATCATCTCTGACCTTCACAAATTTTTGAGGTAGGTGACATTATTGAAATCCTGTACCTAACTTGACTAATAAAGCAGGAGTAACTAGGTATTCATAACTGTGGGATGCCTTTTTTGTTTGCTTACAGTACAGTGCTGGGGATTAAGCCCAGGACCTCATGCATAACAGGCATTGTGCCACTGAGCTACATCCTCAGCCTAGGACACTTAGGAATAAAAGGAGGTGCCTCTGAGCTTGGATAAGCCCAGAACCCTGGACTGTTACCGCAAAGCAGGCAGGAAGTGTAGGTGGCCTCCCTTAGGACCACCGGCCGGTAGCACTGAGTGGACCCACACCATGAGCTGCCCTGCGATGGCCAGTCATTGCTTAAGGTCTTATCCTTAAGCAGCTTCCTGGAGTTCACACAGCTCAGTAACTGTGATTCATCACATATTTTCCAAATGAGTTCTTTCATCTTTATTTTTGTAAAAATTAAAAAAAAATACAACAAATTCATGACCAACGGACAGTTCACCAGTCAGAGCCGTGCTTCCCTCCCTCCATGTCCCATGTGACTAATCAACAGTGAGGGGGAAGCAATCAGTGATGTTGGCTTTTCCCAAAGGGAAAATTCGAAATCAGGAACTGGCTGAGGAAGGGAGACCGTAGAGGTTTGACGTCAGAAGATGCTTAAAACCGATTTGTTAAACAACCAGGATATCTGAAATCCTACCTTCCTATAAACTGTCTCCCTACAGGTGACAGGTTGACTGGGCAGAGGGGAAGGTTAGGACAATTTATGTGCTTGCTCAGCTCTCCTGGAACAAAGACAGATTAAGTCTGAGTGGCGTGTTAGCTCATCCTGGGGTGAGGCAGAGCTGCAGGGCTGAGTCTTCGTTAGTGTGTTTAGTGCTGGTGAGAAGGGTGGGCCTGGGCTTTGCATGCTGAAGTCTCTGAAGCCCTACATCCCCCATCACCTGCTGAAGAAGAGGGCTGAAGAAGAGGTTGCAGCTGTTGGCCCTTGCCAGCCATCACAGCCACTTTAGGTCTGTGTCCTTAGCCAACCTGGGAGAGCAGGAGGGGAGCAGGTGCAGCCCCGTCCGGATGACTCCACACAGGGCTCTGCCTCAGGCTCACGGGCCCCTGTGCTGTGACCCAGTGGCAGCTTCAACCCCTTCAGCCCTGGGGTGGGCCATGACACTGATGCTTTAGGCGTATCCGCCAGCCATCTGACTGGTGGCTGCGTTGCTCCCCACTCCTCGCCAGGCCTGGAAGCTGAAGAACGTGCTCACTCCGTAGGCGATCATCACCAGACAGGCGAAGAACTGGGGGAGGGGATGTTGATGCGGTCAGAACGGACACAAGCCACAGTACTGGGCAGATGCAGGGCCGACTAGGTGGCCTCGCAGTAAAACCCAAGGCCCCACCCCTCCATCAACCAGGACGAGCTGTTCCAGCACCCTCCCCTACCCTACTCACTGGACAACTGCTTCCTGCAGGTCTGTGGATGTCCACTTCCATCCAAGTGAGTGCAAATTAGATCCACCTAGACAAGGGATGTCTGGTGGCACCAGCCGAGAATACCAAACTGGACAGTGAAAGGAGTGACTGTGGACTAGGTCCTGCTTTTAGACACCTAGCAAGGACGCAGCTTTTAAAATGTAACATTCAGGCCTGGGATGCAGCTCGGTGGCACAGTTCTTGCCCAGTTCACACAAGGTCCTGGGTTTGGTCCCCAGCATTGCAAACAAAAGCCACCCTGGAATTTTCCAGAACTAGTTCATGCCACTATACTTGCACCTGTGTCTGCATTCAGAAGCTCCACATTTTGGTCCTGTGACTAAGTTCACCGATTTCCAAGCCACACAAGGGCTGTCCTATCATGGCCATGAGCATGCCCCCAGGCACGTTCCTTAACCTCTTAGCTGGAGGTTCCCTCTTTAGAGGAAGGTGTGCAGAACCTGGCAGAGTGAAGCAGGACAGGTCTGGAGGACACCGAAGACACTACTGGCCACTTCATAGGGGCTTCATAGGAGGGTGTGGAAATCCTAGACATTTTTTTAAACCCAAAGCTTTTGTAGTATACACTTGCCAAGGAGGGAGGGTCCATAGTTATTAACACTATTCAAGGGGGCACGGGACAATAAATCAGAGTAGCACAACCAATTTTCAGCAGTTCTCATTAACACAAACCTACTGGCTGCACACAGCATTCCCACGTGCCTCCAGACTTTGGGCTTATTTGGTTTTGTTCTTCTTGAGACAGGGTCTCGCTATGTAGTAGAGGTTGCCTTGAACTCACCATGTAGCCCAGGCTGGCCTTAAACTACAGTGATCTTCCTGGCTCAGCTTCCCAAATGCTGGGATTACAGGCATATGCCACACACCCAGCTCTCCAGGTTTTGTTGGGCATTAGGAAAGCCTGAAAACAGCCTGGCTACCTGCTGAGAGACAGTCTGGTGACCACTGAAAAAGTCGCTGATGCCTGGCCTCAGACCAAGAGGGCCATGCAGGGAGTTCAGGGTCAGGGACCCTGGCGTCGCTCTGAGGGATATACTCACAGAGGCAGCCGAGTGCTGGTTATACTGCCGGGAGCCCTTCAGGGACGTCTGGTTCACTGCTGCAGCGCAGGTGATGAAGGCAGTGACATAGAGAACGGTGGCAGTGACATTAAAGATCATCAACTGGTGGGCAGGGAAAAAAGGCAACATAAAGTGACCCTAACGATTTCAGGGACCATGACACCCTTTGGTAACCCAGAGGGAGGAATGGACGCAATTCAGTCTTTCCCACTAGAAGGGGCTCAAAGCAGCAGTCTCCACAGGCAGCCAGAGGCCACCTGCGCAGGGAGCAGGGCTACAGGTGAGAGATGACAGAAGTCCCTAAAGTGACCAGGGCAGCGGTAATTCAGAGAGCAACTGCCCAATCCATGAGTTTTGCTTTATTTTTACTTTTTTTTTTTTTTTTTTTTTTTGCAGTGAACCCAGGGTGTTGCCCTTGAGACAGTCTTGCTACATGGCTAGGACTGGGTTTGAGCTTGCCATCCGCTTGCCTCTGCCTCCTGTGTCACTGGGATGACCAGCATGCATCACTACACCCAGCCACAATCCATTTGTTTGTCTGCACAAGCAATAGAGATATGGGCCCCTTGTCCATGTGTGACTCAGGGCACCTGTGTCCTCCCCGGCAGAGTGGCTAGTCCTAGGGGTGAGGCCTCACATCTTTGCCTCTGGGGAAGGAATCTGTGGCTCCCTTTTGGCTCTGTCTTAGGCTTATGAGCCCAGACTCAGGACCTCAGAAGACCCAGATGCTTCTAGCAGGATGTTTAGGCTGACTGGCAAGGGGGTGCCCTCAGCCAGCAGCTGAGCCCCTCCCTCCCACATGAGGGTCCCCTGGAGCCAGTTAACTGTTCCAGCTGGTGACCCTCACACATTTGATTTGTCCATGGAGACTTTTTGGGTTTTTTTGTTTGTTTGTTTTTTTAATTTTTATTTATTTATTTATTTATTTATTTGCTTGCTTGCTTGTTTTTTGTTTGTTTGTGTGTTTATTTTATGGCTGGCTCAGCCTTCCCTCGTGGCGGGGCTGGCACAGCATGTGGTGCCAGGGATCGAACCGCAGTCCCCGCAGTTGCCTGAGCTTTCCCAAGCAGGCGCTCCAGACCACTGAACCATCCTGCTGGCCCCCCATGGAGACTTTTTGAATTGCCAATATTTTAAAAGTATATTCCATATAAGAATTTGAAAATTCCATATAAATGTTTGTATTAAAAATCCATGGAGGGTTGGGGGTAGAAGGCTAGCATGCACAAAGGCATGGGTTCCATCCCCTTACCCTAGCACTGCAAAGAAGAGAAAACAAAAACAAGGCTTGGCACCAAGGGGCCTGCAGTCCCACAGGCAACAGGTGGAGCGGAGCAGAGGCAGCTCCCCCAGGACCAGAGCGTGCAGGGTTTTCTTGAAGCCCCCTGTGCCTCCTCACTCCCCTGTCTTGCCTGGGCCTATGTGGCCCAGCCTTCTGTGCTTGCAGTTCAATCCTCCCTTCCCATCTGTTAAAGGCCCTAAGCGCAGAAACAGCATCCACCCTTGGGGCCCAGAGGATTGGAGCCTCCTTCCACCAGCAGCTGCAGGGGAGCCCAGATCCGTGCCTCAAAGATTCAGGGGCCTTCAGCTCCTCAGCTCCTCTTTAGATGCTCTGGGGACTTGGGACATGGGGCTGGAATCTCAGCTTGGAATTCAGGCTGCCAGTTCCTCACCTCAAAGTTGTCCCCCCAAAGCCCAGCCACTACTGCACACCCTGCCTGGCTCCCACAGTGATGTCAAGATCTAACAAGCCCATTCTGTCTTGAGGATGACTCACGTTTCCTCTGCTTAAAAAGTCATTGAATTACAAACAATGCTGCCTAGTCCCAGCTTAGCCAATCTTACAATCACGTGCCTCTCTGCTTACTGAAAGGCTGGACAGCTGCAGGGGTTTTCCGGGTCAGAGAAAAAACCCCAGCAGCTTTCTGTGTCTGGCCAGAGTACTGTCTATCCTCCTCTCAACCTTGTGTCTCCCAAGGAGATTGACTTGGGCAAACCCTGACCCCGAGTCCTCTTCTGGCCTGCAGGGCCCCCTGGGAGGGTGTCTGAGCCTTCCTGTGCGGGCCTGGCCTCATTCTCCAGCTACCTGTGGGATCCAGCCAGTTCCCTTCTGCCTACCCAACCCACTCAAATTCTACCACCTTTGAAAAGGAGAAATAAGTTCAAGATTCCAAATGGCCTTTTGAGAATCCACCTCTTTCCCGACAAAAATCAAGCATGGCTCTCAGAAAACCACACCCCCCCTGTCCCATCAAGCCTCCTGAGGGCCAGCGGAGAGCAAGCAAGGACTTCACTAATCCACCCCCACCTGCCACTTTCCCCATCCAGGGAAGGTCACAGTGGTTCGGTCACAGCCACTTCCAGAGGCCAGAGGGAGCAGCCTGCAGCCAGCCCAGTCTTCACCCCACCCCCATACTCACCACCAAGGGCCAGGGCACCATGTACAACTTCATGTGCAACTGGAACAGGTAGATGATGAAAAAGATGATTGTCACCAGCCAGAGGAAGACAGCAACGAACATCACCCAGCCATAGGCTGGGTACAGGTGGTACGGGGTGTCAGCAATCAGGGCCCACACCAGCAGCCCCAGCACCTAGAGGGACGAGATGGGGCCAGAGGCCCAATCGCTGGAGACAACAGATCAGACCCTAGGCCTTGGCCTCAATTCTCCTTTAGTCAAGAAATACTGACTTGCCTCCTGCTGTGTGTTTTTATGCTAGGGCCCATACCTGGTCCATCTTCCTTTTGTTGTTTTATTTTTGTGTTTTGAGATAGAGTCTTGCTATGTAGGCCAGGCTGGTCCTGAGCTCTCTGTGGACTCCAGGGCAAGCTGAGTCCTTATGGTGACCATCCTGCCTCAGCCTCTCGAGTGCTGGGCTTACAGGGGTGTGCTGCCACTCCCAACCCTCTTCTTTTTAATCTCCACTGCACTGTACAGCACAGGACCTTTCTTAGTTTAGGTAATATCTGTTCAAAGACACCTTCTGTGTTCCTGCAATAGGGGGTTCAGACCCCATTTCTATGTGAATAGAGCCGAGGCACCCATCACCTGGGAAATGCCATCACAGTGTTTCCTCCCTTGACTGAGCTCCTGAGGGCAGGACCGTGGCTGTGCCACTACAGCCAGTACGGGACCCAGGCCCTGCCAGGGACCTGGCACAAAAACTCTGAAGGGCCAATCGAGTCACCAGCAGGGCCTAGAGAGATGGCCTGTCACACAAGGGGGAAAAGAACAGTCTGTGTGTGTTTCTCTGAACCGGTCCCCAGAGTGAACATCACCAGGGCCTTCCGGTCACCTCCCACCTGACCCCTGAGGGTCCCAAGTATTTTCTCCAGCTGTCAGCAATCATTTTTTTTTTTTTTAATTTATTTATTTATTTATTTGTTTGCTTGTTGTGTTTGTTTGTTTATTTATTCATTTTGTGGCTGGCTCAGCCTGCCCTGGTGGTGGCGCTGGCGCAGCATGTGGTGCCGGGGATCGAACCCCAGTCCCCGCAGTTGCCTGAGCCCTCCTAAGCAGGCGCTTTAGACCACTGAACCATCTCGCCGGCCCCTGTCAGCAATCATCTTACAGGGAAACTAGATCTCCAAGAAGCCAAGGGACCCTTCCCTATCCAGGGTGTGGCCAGTGCCTGGCTTACACCCTCCCCTTTCCTCTCGCATGGCCTGAGCTTTGATGGCCTTTCTGAAAAGAGTTCAGTGGCCACACCCCCCTCGCACGGGAGCGGGGGGGGGGGGGGGGGGGGGGGGGGGGGGGGGGTGTCCCCTTAAAGATCATGTGGTGAACAGGAACAATGGAAGCCTTGGCTTTCATTCCAGAAGGGCTGGGTGTGCTGGACCACATGCGCCCCAGCCCTGAGCCACAGAGAATTCTACATGAGCAATTTGGTGGGCTGCCCTCATGGGGCTGCCTGTGGCCTGGCAGACTGCAGAGGACCTGCTCCAGGGCAAGGCTAGGAACTCAGAAGGGGCAGAAAGCAGTAGCCACCCTAGGCCTCCCTACCCCTCCCTGCTGGCCAAGAATCCTGGCTAGGAAGTCCTCCTTTCCCCTGAGTCCATGGCCACTGTGAGGAGAGGAGAGTCTACTTCCAGACTCTGGAGAAAGATTTCTTTGCCAGTCAAGGCACACAAGGGGAAGGTCTGTCTTCTTCCCTGGATGGCCTATAGGCAGGCCGTGGCAGCAGCCTAGGGCAGAGCCATTCACCCAACCAAGGGAAGAGCTCAGAAACAACACATACCTCAAGCCACTTAGCTGCTTGCACAAGCTAAGCTGTACATGAGGCCCCAGACCATAAGCTGTGGAGCAGGGTGGACCTGAGGGCGAATATCGGAGCGCAGCCTGACATGCAAGGGCTCAGGACACCAAGGGCCAGCACCTGAGTTGCCGAAGAGTCCCGCAACCCTGACAAGCTTGCTTCCTCCTTTTTCTCCCCTTCTCTTAGGCAGTGTGGCCCACAGGCAAAGGGGCAAGTGAACCCTGGGCCCGACAAGGCCTCACCATGTTGTGTGGTAACAGGCAAATACCCTCCTTGCTGGGGCCTCCACCTGGGAACCTCCAGGAGGCTTCCTGCTAGGCCTCAGGCCTGAGAAGTTGTGACTTGCTCATTGCAGCAGCCACTTGCCTGATGTTGCCCAGTATATGTGACAGGCTCAGGGCACACATGCTAGGAACTCATGCTCTCTGTCCTCACCTGTGGAACAGGTCAGAGCCTGGCCCCACACAGAGCAGTGTGAGACTACCTTTGGCCTCATCCCCTAAGCACTCAAGGATGGGCTTCAGCTTAAAGTGGGAGGCTGGGGACAGGTGGCCCCCCAGGGCTCTGCACTGCTTTCCCATGCTGGGGGCGGGCACCCCACCATGTACCCCACTAGCTTCGGCCCACCTGTGCCCACAGCTGACCTCACAGGCAGGCCATCAGTGCCCAGGGACCCACTTCACACCCCAGCTAGAGGTAAGAGTGAGGACCAGGGCAGGATACATTAGAAGAGGCTCCCACACTGTCCCAGCCATCCCTAGATCACCTGGCTGAGACACATCAGGGGGGCCAGCAACCACAGTGCTGGGTGATGGTATGTTTTTGTTTGGTTTTGAGACCAGGTCTCACTATGTAGTCCAGAACCCATAGCAGTCCTCCTGCCTCAGCCTCCCAAGTGCTGGGATGGCAGGGATGCCACTGTACCCAGCAAGGTTATCTCCTGAGGAGAACAATACTCTGAGGTAACATGCTCAGCCCCTTCTCCAAGTGAGAGCTGGGCATATCAAGGACAAGCAACTGGCTTTTATCCCCAGCAGGTTTCCTTGGGCCACTGCCATGTGCTGCTTACTTCCAGTCACCTGAAAGGAAGTCAGAAAATTCAGTGAACTGAAAATCAAGAGAAGATGGGTCCATGTTTATGCTTGTGTCTGCCTGCCAGGCCTTTGTGCTGTCACTCATGGGCTTTGTCATAGGAACTGGGCGCTCAGTGTCCCCTGTTCTGCACCAGCATGCGACAGGGACTCTGCTCCCCAGTGCCCTCTCATGAGTCTGTGCCTTTTGTTACTCCCACTTTACAAACAGACACTCAGAAGGAGGCGTGCCTACCACGGGTAAAAGGTAGAGCAGGACTGAAACCCAGGTCTGTCCCTCCCTGGAACCTTGATACTGTGCATTCGGAGTGACATATAGAATCCAGGGCACTTCAGCGGGCTCCGAGGGCTCACCTCATCCTTGCCAGCCCTGCCCTGCCTCCAGCCCCACCCCTGTTCTCCAATGGACAAAGGCAGGCAGCAGAGATGAGGCACAGATAAGCAGTGGGAATTTCTAAAGTTCCTCCGGGCTGTGCCACCTGACCTGGGGAGTGGCCTCTGCTTCTGCTTCAAAACAAGGAAGGTCCACTCGCCCATCGGAACCCAACAGACTGGGTTCCCAGTGAGACCCTGCTCCTGTCTGCTGCCCCTTGCTGGCCTGGGAGGCCATGCTCAGAGCCCCTGAGGCCCTCACAGCTGGGAACCACAGAGTCCCCTCGTGCTATGGAGCCCACCCCAGCTGCAAGAAAAGGTCAGAGACTTGGCTGATCTGCCTTCCAGAGCAAGAACAGGGCCCTGTCCGAGTCCCTCTCCCCCAAACCAGGATCCCTACATGTAGCCCCCAGCCAGCTCCCCTCACTGGGGTCCCCCATGTGTGTCTCTTGCACACCGACAGCAGTATGGCACCAGATCTTGTGGGCCCAGTGCTCACCTGCCCATCAGAGAGCCAGAAACAGCCCTGAAGCAGGACTGAGCTCCATCAGAAAGAGATCCACTTGAGGAGAGGGTGAGGGAGCGGGGGTCTCTGCTGCCATTGTAGATGTAGGGCTGAGAAATCCCACGGCAACAATGATGAGAAAGCAAAGACTGGGGCCGGGGAGCTGGCTCAGGGGCAGAAGCGCCTGCCTGGCAGGTGCAAGGTCCTGAATTCGATCCCCGGTACCCAAAAAAAAAAAAAAAAAGGTAAAGACCAAGGAGGTGAGGAGGGGTGCAGGTGTCCCTGGGAAAAGCAGGACTCTGTGGCAATGTGTCCATCTGTCCCTAGGGAATTTTCCTCAAAGTGTCAACACATACATCTGTGTTACATTCACACACAAATGCTAAACACACACAGCCAAACCCCTTCACCCCTTCCAGACTCTCAAGGCCTCTGCAAGACCTCCCCTCACATGTGCACAAAAAAAGAACTGCTGTGCCCCAAATGACACATCCACAGGTCCTCTGTACCAGCAGGTTCTAAACACCTGAGCAACAGAGATGTTTTTATGGAAACGACTTGCAGGACCAAAGCAGAGGATTCGTCACAGACACTAGCTAAGAGGTATTCCCTGCTTCAGCACAGCCCTGCCACTGACCCCAAAAACTGCCTCGGGGACGGCATGACCAGTGGCCCGCTCTGTGCAATGAATGCCCTTCTGTGACTCCCCCAGGTTTTCCTTATTATCTCCTGCCGTAGAGGCCATGGTGTTCCCCAGGGTATGGCAGGTCCTAACCCCAAAACCTGCTTTGGAGAAAGCGTCTTCGTGGATGTGTTAATGAGGTCACACTGGATCAGGTGCACCTAATCCCATGAGTGGCCCCTAAAAGGAACGGGAAAATGGGGCAGAGAGACCCACCCAAGGAGAAGGCCACATGGAGACAGAGCCGGAGGCTGGAGCCAGTGTCCATAAGCCAAAGACTACCAAAGACAACCAGATGCCAGGGCAGGCATGAGACAGATCCTCCCGGCACCTCCCCAAGGAGCCACCCTGCCAACGCCCTGATTTCAGGCTGCAGTCTCCAGGGCAGTGAGACAACACACTGCTCTTGTTTGAACTGTGCCACCCAGTTTGCAGAACTCTGTCTCAGCAGCCCTGGCAAACACATTTTTCTGAACTACTCCCTTTACCTGTGGCAGGGTGCCATGCTCCCACGTGACTGGGTAGGCACACCAGTGTCAGGTGCAAGGGAAGGTCGGCCTGCCACCCGCCTGAGTATAAGCTCAGGCCCTGTCTCAAGGTAGCACCTGAGTAACTTCAAGCAAGAGACCTCAGCTCTGCGTGCATGGTGTCTTTACCTCCAAAATGTGCTTACCTCATGGGGTGGCTTTGAGGAGTAAAGGAATGTGGGCCAGGTGGTTAGAGGAACACTAAACTCAGCCGAGGTCCCCATCTCTCGGAGGGCTAGGAACACAGGTACAGGTCATTTTTGGTCTCCTGGGGTAGTTGGCATGTGTGGCTCCCAGGGCTGTGCTGCCACAGTGAGGTGGGAATGATCCCAACACCAGCCCAGTGCCCACAGTGAAGAAGCCAGGCAGGCATCCACAGGACTGTACCACTGCAGCTCTGGCCAGGCCAAGGGGCCTTGGGCAGATCCTTCACCTCTCAGACCTCAGTCTTCCCCCTGTGTGGAGGAGGGGTCTACCAACCTCCAACTTCCAAGCTAACTCCTCTCTGGCCCAGGGACAGCACCCCAACTCTCCTTTTATCCTCCTCACTTCCCTGGAGATTTGCAATTTGGCCTGGGGAGGGAGTCACCGTCCATGCTGATGGGTTTCCTCGGCTGATCCACATGGGAATCTATACCTATCTATCTTTGTCACCTCACAGGCGAGTCCTGCAGGAGACACTAGAGGGAACAATAAAGGCCACAGCAATCATGTGGCTGATGGAGAGTCCAGGGCATGGCAGGAAGTAGATCACAGTGTGCAGGAGCCAGCAACTTTGGATCGAGGCCAAGGGGAGGCAGCTCAGGCCTAGAGGGTGACACTAGGGTCTTAGACTCAGCAGCATCCAGGGCAGGCAGGTCACATAAAGGATTGAGGTGGCCCAGGGGAGGTTTCTAGAGCAGAAGAGCTAATTTTTCAAGTAACACTGATAATAGAATCAAATGTTTTAGAGGGTTTTGTTTTGGTTTTTAGAAACAGGGTCTTGCTATATAGTTCAGGCTGGCCTCAGGACTACAGCAATCCTCCTGCCTCAGCCTGGGATTATAGGTGTGTACACCATGCCTGGCTAAACCAACTACCGTAGAAGCATTGTGAGGTGCGGGCCAGTGATGGCTGGGGTACCACCTGGCAATTCCTTCTCCAGCCCTGCCTTTCCCCCTGACTGCACCATCCAGGAAACTGAGACCCAAGTAACCAACAACCTCTCTCAGGAGTTGTCACCCAGAACACATCTGGGCAGCCTGAGGACACTCAGAACTTGGCCTGGCCAGGCCTAGCCTCCGCCCCCGCCCTGCCCTGGCCCTACTCCCCACACTGAAAAGGACTTTATGGGGACAAAATGCCACCCATTGTGTCACAAGAAACAAAGGGGCAGGGGACAGAGGCTCTGGGTGCCTGTGCCCCACACCACCACCACCACAGGCCACCCCTCCTTGTGCTAGGGGAAGATGCAGGCAGGCACCACAGAATTCCATAGCAGGTGCTGGGCACTCATCCTGAAACCCTGCCCTGCTCTGTAGGAGGCCCAGAACCAGGTCAGAGCCAGCTGGAACCTCTAGGTCTGTGCACCTCTGGGTCTCCCTTTTGCCGGAATGGTCACTCAGCCACTGAACAGACTCTCCTGAGGGCCTCATTTCCATGTCAGGAACTGGGGAGCCCAGGGCCTCAACAGCGTCAGTAGGTGGAGACCTTGGCTCAGCCTGGAGGACTACAGTGTTTGGGCAGAAGTGGGTAACTGGAGGCTGACTTCCCAGCAGCCCTGTGGATAGGAAGTGGCTGTTGGGAGTGCAGGGGATTTTCCTGGGCTCGAGCAGCCTACTCAGGCACTGACATTCTGGGTGACTGAAGCAAACCTCTCCCACCCATCTCACTCCAAGGAGTGGGGAGGGCCCCCTTCCTACAAGCCATGCAAAGGGTGACAGGGATGGAAAAGCTCATTAGGTGTCTGGCACTGCCCTCCCACCAAATTAAAGCTGGAATGTGCCAGAGCAGTGCACGTCAGTCCCCAGCTGCTCATAGTTGCTGCTGCCTGACCATCAGCTGTGCCTCTGCCCTGCCTGCCCTGCCCTGCCCTTGCCTCCCTGCCGAGACCCTGGCTGCCACCCAGGTTCTTCCTCTTGAGCAAATGCTGACCCAGCCCAGCAACAGAGGGCTGGGGCCCATTCTGCCAGCAACATGGCTGGCTTCACCACGCTGCTAAGAAAGAGAGCTCCCCCCTGCCACCACTTACAGAGGCTCCACAAAGCTGGGGAGGCTAATGTGGGTCTGCGGCTCCCTGAGACCTCCAGAGCAGGAAATGGGAGCGCGATCGGCCCGAGAATTCCACCTGGACCCACTCATCAGCTGACAAGGAGGGGTCCCACACACAACTGCCCACTGCATGTGGAGAGCTCACACATTTGACCCCAGTCCCTCCCTCTTGACATGGATGACATGGGTGACATGGACATCCTCTTCTCTCACACAGGCCACCCAGCCAGTAATAGAGCTTGCTGCTGTGTGACCTGAGAAAAGTGCTTTCCACTGGCACACAACTCCAGACAGTTTCTGCATGACACAAACCATTTCATTCTGGACGCACAGCTATGCGCACTGCTTTTCCCCCTTGTCCCAGTGGCATAGGTGCCACTCACTGTTACACATGGCTGCTTCCCTCATTTCCTTGAATGGAGGAAGGTATCTTTTTCCTCACTGAACCAATGTATCCTGACTTATGTCAAGCAGTTCATAGTGATGGGCATGCATATATATTCTGTAAACACAATCATTTGAAATCACTATTAAGCAGGAAACCTGGAGTATCAGGATAGAAGCTAGCTATAAAATTTAATGCAACAATACTGTCACAATATTATTACATCCTAAACAGAGATCCCTCTTGGTTCTGGAGCTCTCTTTTACAGTAGTTCCCCCAAATCTATGGCCTTGCTTTCTGTGGTTTCAGTTACCTATAGTCAGAAAGTGTTACACAAGGATTT